>JASFAX010006857.1:0-29543 GCA_030737875.1 Allium sativum
TGTTCGAACCTGTGCTCACACAACCTACCCCTTTTCTCATTTTGCTGAAATCTGAAATATTATTATTATCCAGAAAACATATTTAAACACACTGAATATAGTTTTAATATGGAGACAAATTTATTGTAAAATGTGCCTTCTGGTTCTTATCAATTAAGAAAAAGATACAATGGAATGTGAATCCCCAACAAGAACAGAACAAATAAACCATAGGAAGATGGCCTTAACCAACTATAAAAAGAGTGGATTTGTCCGTATTTTCATTTAGCTACAGATAAATAATGTGAACTAATTCACTCCATCTTATGTTTTTGGTTAACTATAGCTGACAAATTCACTCCATCTTCAATTTCTTATACGTGACATAAAACTACAAAAAAATATGACAAAAATTTCACCCACAAATTTCTAAATTTTGCAGTATATGGAATAGAAGTTAAAAATTAATTGTATAGTAATTTTAGATTTCCTATCCAATCATTTGGGTGGTGTAGTTGGTCGTCACGTTAGTCTAACACACTAAATGTCCCCAGTTCTAACCAGGGCTCAGACATACTTTTTATATTTCCCTTTTTTGCAAAGCCAAAAATATATTTATATCCAGACAACCAATTTAAACACACTAAGCATATTTTTGCTATATTTTCAGGTCCATTCTAACTTGTACCTTCTGGTTCCTATCAACTAAGCAAAAGATGCAAAGGTATACGAATCGACAACACGAAATCAACCAACAAACCATATAAATATGGGCTTAATCAACTGAAATTGCAGCGGATTAGTCCATATTTTCATTTAGCTACAGATAAATAATATGGAAAATTTTACTCCATCAACATTTTTATGGTTAATTATAGTCGACAAATTCATTCCATCTTCAATTTGTAACACATGACATAAAACTACAAAATAATATAGCATAAATTTTAGCTGAATTTTTTCTAAAATATACAGTACATGAAATGAATATTTAAAATAAATTATAGAATAATATTTGATTTTCCAAGAAATTGTCTGGGTGGTGTAGTTGGTCATCATGTTAGTCTCACACTAAAGGTCCCTAGTTTCGAACTAGGCTCAGACAACCTACTCATTTTTTCCTAGTCTGCTGAAATCAGAAATATTTTGCTATGCAGACAAAATTTTTAGACATATTAAACATATTTTTGATATGTAGACAGGTTAGTTATAAATTGTGCCTTCTATTTCCTATTAACTAAGCATGAGATGCAGAGGTATAAGAATCCACGACACGAACACAATAAACAAACCACAGGAATATAAGCTCAATAAACTGAAGATGGAGTGGATTTGTCAATATTTTCATTTAGTTACAAATAAATAATGTGGACAATCCACTTCATCTTTAATTTTTTAGTTAACTATAACTAACAAATTCACTCCACCTTCAACTGTTTACACATGACTTAAAACTACAAAACAATTTGACACGAATTTTTGCTAACACATTTCTAAAAGGATTTTCTTTTAAAGGACAAACTTAACAAAATTTTTGGTGAAAAGTATGGAAAGCTTGAAAATTAGGGAGGAGTACATATTTTACACTAAAAGTAGAATTCAAGGGGCCCACTATCCTTTTCCCATTTATACTACAATTTGTCCTTCTCCCTAATTTTCAATCTTTCCATACTTTTCACTAAGAAGTTTGTTAAGTTTGTCGATCAACCTATTTTCCACTTTCTAGATTATTCAGTACACATCATACATGTTAAAAACTTACTACAGTGTAATTTTTGATTTTTCAACAAATTCTCCGGGTGGTGTAATTGGTCATCACATTAAACTCGCGCACTAGAAGTCTAACATTCGAACCTGAAATCAGATAACCTACTTCCTTTTACCTTTTTTCCTTTAAATTCGAAATAGTTTGCTATCACGATAGAAAATTAAATACACAAAACATATTTTTGATACGTAGACAGATTAATTCAAACTCATTCCTACTATTTCCTATCAACTAAGCGTGAAATGCATAGGTGCACTAATCAAAAACAAGAACACAACTAACAAATCATAAGAAGATGGGCTTAACCAACTAGATATAGAGCGGAATTCTCTATATTTTCATTTAACTACAGATAAATAATGTGGACAAATTCACTCCATTTTTGGTTTTCTGGTTAATTATAGCCGACAAATTCACTCTATCTTCAATTTGTTACACAAGACTTTAAACTACAAAACTATGTGGTACAATTTTCTAAATTATACAGTACTTGACATATATGATAAAAAATAATTATAGAGTAATTTTTTATTTTATAACAAATTGTTTGGGTGGTGTAGTTTGTCATCACGTCATTCTCACACACTAAAGGACCCCAGTTCAAACCTTGGCTTATACAACATACATCCTGTTCCCTTTTTTTTAATTCTAAAGTATTTTTTTATTCAGACAAAAATTTAAATATACTAAACTTATTTTGATATGTAAATAGGTTACTTCTAACTCGTGCCTTCTATTTCCTATCATCCAAGCATGAAATGCATTGGTATACCAATCCAAAACATGGACACGGCTAACAAACCATAAGAAGATGGGCTAAACCTACAAAAGATGGAGCGGATTTGTCTATATTTTTCTTTAGATACAGATAAATAATATGGACAATTCACCCTATATTTAGTCTCTTCGTTAACTATAGCCGGTAAATTCACTACATCTTCAATTTGTTACACCTGACTTTAAACTATAAAACAATATGACAAAATCACTGCTAACAAATTTCTAACTTATACAGCACATGGAATAAAGGTTAAAAACCAATTATAAAGTAATTTTTTAATTTCTAACTAGTTGTTTTGGTGGTGTAGTTGGTCATCTGGTTTGTCTCACATGCTAAAGGTCCCTTATTCGAACCTGTTCTCGCACAACCTGCCCCTTTTTTTCTTTTTGCTGAAATCTGAAATATTATTGTTATCCAAACAACATATTTAAACACACTGAACATAGTTTTAATATGGAGACAGTTTTATTGTAAAATGTGCCTTTCGGTTCTTATCAATTAAGGATAAGATACAATGGAACGTGAATCCCCAACAAGAACACAACAAGCAAACCATAGGAAGATAGCCTTAACCAACTAAAGAAAGAGTGGATTTGTCCATATTTTCATTTATCTGTAGATAAATAGTGTGAACTAATTGACCCCATCTTCTATTTTCTGGTTAACTATAACTGACAAATTCACTCCATCTTCAATTTGTTATACATGTCTTTAAACTACAAAAAAATATCAAAAATTTCACCTAACAAATTTCTAAATTTTGCAGTACATTGAATAGAAGTTAAAAATTAATTGTATAGTAATTCTTGATTTTTCGTCCAATCGTCTGGATGGTGTAGTTGGTCATCACGTTAGTCTAACACACTAAAGGTCCCCAGTTCAAACTTGTCTCAAACAAACTTCTTCTTTTTCCCTTTTTTGGTGAAGCCAAAAATTTATTTTTATCCAGACAACAAATTAAACATGCTAAGCATATTTTTGCTATATTTTCAGGTCCATTGTAACTTGTACCTTCTGTTTCCTATCAACTAAGCATAAGATGCAAAGGTATACGAATAGATGACACGAAATCAACTAACAAACCATATAAATATGGGCTTAATCAATTTAAAATGTAGCGGATTAGTCCATATTTTCACTTTGCTATAGATAATTAATGTGTAAAATTCGCTCCATCAACATTTTTTTGCTTAATTATAGCCGACAAATTCATTCCCTCTTCAATTTGTAACACATGACATAAAACTAAAAAACAATATGGCATAAATTTTAGCTAAAAATTTTCTAAATTATATAGTACATGACATAAATATTTAAAAAAAATTATAGACTAATTTATGATTTTCTAAGATAATGTCTAGGTGGTGTTGTTGGTTGTTAGACCAAAAAATGGCGCTAACACCCAAATGCAGATCAGAGATCACAAAATGCAGAAAAGAGTAAAATTAGAGGGAACACACGAGGTTTTTATAGTGGTTCGGTTGTAGATGTAGCCTACGTTCACTTTATAATCTTATTGTTATACTGACAGATTACAGGAATCCATTACATGTAGACACATAATCCATGTGTTAATTGAGATTACAAGAGGAGAATTTATATGTAGAAAGGTGTAAAGCTCTTGCACTTTAGTAATGTTGGAAGCCGCGGAGAAGAATGGCCAAAATTCCTTTGAAAATACCCCTGTAGGGAAGTATTATAGCTGTAGAGGAGCTGAAACGGAAGTCGGTTTGTGACTGACACGTGGGATGCGATCCAGGAAAGTACGAGCAGGAGTAGCCTTGAGAATAGGTCAACATCTATGAGCAGCGTTACATCCAGGCGGGTTGGGTCGTGATGAACGAGTGCACCACGAGCCGGGTTGGTGCACGAGCCTCCACGAGACAAGCTTCCATGATTGATCTTCACGAGTCGGGTTCGTGATCAATGAGTGCACCACGAGCCGGGGTGGTGCACGAGCCGTGGTCATTGCTTGGCCCACGAGCCGGAGGGGGGCGAGCCCAAGGGAGGGCGAGCCGGTGCTATGGTATGAGATTTTGGTGCTAGTTTACAAACATTCACAAAAATGGGCGTAACTTCCAAACCGTAAGTCCGATTTGCCCAAACGAAAGCTCAACCTGAAGCTAATTCAGAGGGCTACTAGAGTTACTGAGCTAAGCTCCGTAATTGATGTTTTCGGCTCCAAAAGGGGTCGTTTGATAGGAGTTTTGGGCCTGTTTAGGATGATGTTGCAAATTTGACCAAACCACTCTATGTCCTCTGACGTTGTTTCCACCGCTTGAGCGTGTTGTTATCCAGGAATTCCATGTTTGACAGCTTTGACCATAAAGTGTGTCAACAAGTTTGCCCCCCAGAACATATCTTGTTAGTTAAAGGAAGATGTGTTATGGATAATCTGTGAAATCCATAATCGATACCTGCAAAAAGATAGGATAAACAAAGCAAAAATAGTTCCAAGACGGCCTTACCGGAGCAAGACGACCAAGGAAGTGCTATGGGGTTCCAAAACGGCCTTACCGGGTTAAGACGACCAAGAAAAAGCAAATAAGATTCCAAGACGGCCTTATCGGAGTAAGACGACTAAGGAAATGCTAATGAGAGTTTGTTTGTACTGGACGAATCCAGATCAGAGCCGAAGCTCAATGTTTATACTGGACAGATCCAGTTCGGAGATGGAGCTCGTGTCTATTTATACTGGACAGATCCAGTTGGGAGCCAGAGCTCATCAATGATCTTTATTGATTCATGAAAGCTAAGCGGAAGTTATTCTAACCCTGAACACGACTAGAGACTACGGGTAGGTTCCGTGTGTGTGGGCCGATGTTGCCGTGCTCATTAATGTAAAGAAAACAAATAGGGGCAAGGAGTCGCCTAAAAGCCTAAAAACATGAACTGTGGACCGGAGTCCAATAAACTAAAAAAATCGAAGGAGTGGGATCAGTTAATGATAAGCCCACGATTTCTTAATCCAGGGTCGTTCCCTCTCTGGGGAATAGGTGGTGGAAGTGTCGGTGTAGGTGCTGTTGGTTGAGTTACATACTCGGGTAGCTCTCCTCGTCTAACCCGGTCCTCAATGAGGTCTCGCAAATGTCTGTAGTCATCAGTGTTATGACCGTCCATGCAGTGTCTACTAGAATTTCATTGTGCTAGCGTTGGCTCCCTCTTGGTAGGACTTGGGTAGGAGGTGGCACCTCCTGTGTCCATGTAGATGTCAGTCAGCGTTGAATTGAGTTCAGTGTATTTTTCATATCTGGGCCCACTTCGGGGCTGAGTGTTGCGATCATTCTTGACATTGGCTTTTCCTTTGCCTTTTCCATAATCAGACGGTTCTCTGTCCCTAAGCATGTTGACATCGAGAATTTTCTTCTTGGAAGTTGCATCTTCGTCACGTAGGAATCTATCCGATTCGAGGTAGAATTCACCGAGATTTCGTGGTGGTTCTCGGTACAAAGACTTTTCGAACTCCGAGTAATCTAGAACGCCAGATACTACTGCCATCAATATCATGGATGGTTCAGGGCGATCAACTGACACTGCTACAACGTTGAATCTTTCCAGGAATGAACACAGAGTTTCTCTAGGCCTCTGCTTGATTGTGGTGAGGAACATGACATTCTTGGGTCGTGCAATGTGAACCCGAAATTGTTCAATGAAGCGTGCGACCAACATGTTCCAACTGTTGATCGATTCTGTTTCTAGCTGCCGAATCCACATAGCGGCTATATCAGTCAGAAAGAGGGGAAAACATTTTGCCATGACGTTTTTTGTCGCCGATTGAACTTCCATATGCCGTTTGTAGGGCATCAAGTGCATGGTAGGATCTGTCTTGCCGCTGTAGGGCTCCAGTTGTGGAAGTTTGAAATCCGGGGGATTGCGGGAATTCTGGATTTCCTGAGTGAACGGGTTGTGATTGACGTCATCCACATTGTTCTAATAAGTGTGGCCTCTCGAGAGGCGTTCAATCGGATCTGCTAGCCAATTTCCTTCAAAAACTTGTTTCAAACTACAAAGATCAGAGTTGGTGCCTCTAGCGTTGAGCGTGAGAGAAGGAAGCGGCTGATGAGATGCTGGGAGTGAGTTGCTGGAACCGGTTCGTGAGCCGGGGGTGCACCACGAGCATGGTCATGGTTTTGGGTTTCGCGTCTCGTGGCTTGCGGTTCGAGCGGGGAGAGCCAATCCTGTGTTGGGTCATGGAGTCTGGTTCGTGAGTGAAAGGAGGGCTAGCTGATCGAGTCTAGGAGCCTCATCACGAACTGCTTCCTATTGCTGAGCGCGAGCTTGCATTCTTGTGTTCATATGAACTGGAGCTGAAGTAGGTCGATCCTAACCATTTCCAAAAATAAGGGGGATGCCTCTGAGTCCAGGTGATGCACGAGCCGCTTCCGTGGCTTCATTTCTGATGTGTTGAACGTTGCTCGGCCTTTCATCCATTCGAGCGAAGAATCTGTGGATCACCTCCTGTTGTTTTCGGAGGAGATCATCCTGCCTTGCCATCTGGGCTCTCAGTGCATTGAGAACGACGTCCATCTCTTCTCTAGTCAAGTGTGCAGAAGGATCTCCATAAGAGGATGCCCCATAGCTCGCCTCGTTTCTAGTGCCTGCAGCATCAGCATCCTCAGCATGAGAGGAAGTTCCAGTTTCCTTCCTTTTTATTGCCATTGATCTAATAGCCAAGCAATCCAATTCCTTCCGAGATAGAATAAAGTAGTATCGCGTGCATCCTACCAGGCGCGCCATAATGTTAGACCAAAAAATGGCACTAGCACCCAAATGTAGATCACAGATCACAGAATGTAGAAAATAGTAAAATTAGAGGGAACACACAAGGTTTTTATAGTGGTTCGACTGTAGATGTAGCGTACATCCACTTTATAATCTTATTGTTATACTGACAGATTACAAGAATCAGTTACATGTAGACACACAATCCGTGTGATAATTGATATTACAAGAGGAGAATTTAGATGTAGAAAGGTGCAAAGCCCTTACACTTCAGTAGTGCTGGAATCCGCGGAGAAGAATGGCCAAAAATCCTTTGAAAATACCATGTAGGGGAGCATTTATAGCTGTAGAGGAGCTGAAACGGAATTCATTTCATGACTGACACATGGGACGCGATCTAGTAAAGTAGGAGCAAGAGTCTCCATGAGAACATGTCAACATCTATAAGCAGCGTTACACCCAGGTGGGTCGGGTCGTGATGAACTAATGCATCACGAGCTTGGTTGGTGTACGAGCCTCAACGAGCCGAGCTTCAACGATTGATCTTCACGAGACAGGGTCATGATCTATGAGTGCACCATGAGCCATGGTGGTGCACGAGCCGTGGTCATAGCTTGGCCCCCGAGCTAAAGGGGGCGAGCCCAAGGGAGGGCAAGCCGGTGCCATGGTACGAGTTTTTGATGCTAGTTTACACCCGTTCATGGAAATGGGCGTAACTTTCAAACTGTAAGCCCGATTTTCCCAAACAAAAGCTCAACCTGAAGCTAATTCAGAGGGCTACAAAAGTTATGGAGAAAAGCTCCATAATTGATGTTTTTGGCCCCAAAAGAGGTCGCTTGATAGGAATTTCATGCCTGTTTAGATTGATGTTGCAATTTCGACCAAACCACTCAATGTCTTTTGACGTTGTTTCCACTGATTGTGCATGTTATTATCCAGGAATTCCATGTGTGACAGCTTTGACCAAAATTTTTGTCAACATTTATCTTCATGTTAGTCTCACAAACTAAAGGTCCCTAGTTTGGACCTAGGCTCACACAACCTACCTTTTTTTTTTCCTGGTCTGCTGAAATCAGAAATATTTTATTACGTAGCCAACAAATTTAGACATTAAATATATTTTTGATATGTAGACAGATTAATTATAACCTGTGCCTTCTATTTCCCATTAACTAAGCATAAGATGCAAAGGTATAAGAATCCATGACACGAACACAATAAACAAACCATGGGAATATGAGCTTAATAAACTGAAGATGGAATGGATTTGTCTATATTTTCATTTATTTACAAATAAATAATGTGGACAATTCACTTCATCTTTAGTTTTTTTAGTTAACTATAGCTGACAAATTTACTCCACCTTAATTTAATTACGCATGACTTAAAACTACAAAACAATATGATACAAATTTTAGCTAACACATTTCTAAAAGGATTTTCTTTTAATGGACAAGCTTAACAAAATTTTTGGTGAAAAGTATGGAAAGTTTGAAAATTAGGGAGAAGGACACATTTTATACTAAAAGTGGAATTCAAGGGCCCACTATCATTTCCCTTTTATACTACAATTTGTCCCTCTCCCTAATTTACAATCTTTCCATACTTTTCACCAAAAAGTTTGTTAAGTTTGTCATTCAGCCTATTTTCCACATTCTAAATTATATAGTACACATCATACATGTTAAAAACTAATTACAGCGTAATTTTTGATTTTTCAACTAATTGTCTTGGTGGTGTAATTGGTCATCACATTACACTCACGCACTAGAGGTCCCTAGTTCGAACCTAAGATCAGATAACCTACTACCTTTACCCTCTTTTCCCTTAAATTCGAAATATTTTGTTGTTACGACAAAAATTTAAATACACCAAACATATTTTTGATACGTAGACAGATTAATTCGGACTCATGCCTGCTCTTTCCTATCAACTAAACGTGAAAAGCATAGGTACACCAATCCAAAACAAGAATACAACTAACAAAACATAGGAAGGTGGGCTTAACGAACTAAAGATGGAGTGAATTTCTCTATATTTTCATTTAGCCACAGATAAATAATATGGACAAATTTACACCATTTTTGGTTTTCTGGTTAATTATAGCCGACAAATTCACTCCATCTTGAATTTGTTACACATGACTTTAAACTACAAAATTATATGGCACAATTTTCTAAATTATACAGTACATGGCATATATGATAAAAACTAATTATAGAGTAATTTTTTATTTCATAACAAATTACCTGGGTGGTGTAGTTGGTCATCGTGAAGGTCCCCAATTCAAACGTGGGCTCATACAACATACTTCCTTTTCCCTTTTTTTGTTGAAATTTTAAGTAATTTTTTATTCAAACACAAATTTAAATACACTAAACCTATTTTTGACACGTAAACAGGTTAATTCTAACTCGTGCCTTCCATTTCCTATCATCTAAGCTTCAAATGCAGTGGTATACCAATCCAAAACGCGGGCACGACTAACAAACCATATGAAGATGGGCTAAACCTACTAAAGATGGAGCGGATTTGTCTATATTTTCATTTAGCTACAAATAAATAATGTGGACAATTCACTCCATATTTAGTCTCTTGGTTAACTATAGCTGATAAATTCACTACATCTTCAAATTTTTACACATGACATTAAACCACAAAACAATATGACAAAATCACTGCTAACTAATTTCTAACTTATACAGTACGTGACATAAAGGTTAAAAACCAATTATAAAAATAATTTTTGATTTCTAACTAGTTGTTTTTGTGTAATAGTTGGTCATCATGTTAGTCTCACATGCTAAAGGTCCCTTATTCGAACCTGGGCTCACACAACCTATCCCTTTTTTTCCTTTTTGCTGAAATCTGAAATATTATTGTCAACATATTTAAACACACTGAACATAGTTTTAATATGGAGACAGATTTACTGTAAAATGTGCCTTCTGGTTCTTATCAATTAAGAATAAGATACAATGGAATGTGAATCCCCAACAAGAACACAACAAACAAACCACAGGAAGATGGCCTTAACCAACTAAAGAAAGAGTGGATTTGTCCATATTTTCATTTAGCTATAGATAAATAATGTGAACTAATTCACTCAATCTTCTGTTTTCTGGTTAACTATAGCTGACAAATTCACTCCATCTTCAATTTGTTATCCATGACTTAAAATTACAAAAAAAATAGGAAAAATTTCACCTAACAAGTTTCTAAATTTTGTAGTGCATGGAATAAAAGTTAAAAAATAATTGTATAGTAATTTTTGATTTTCTTTCCAAACGTTTGGGTTGTGTAGTTGGTCATCACGTTAGTCTAACACACTAAAGGTCCCCGGTTTAAAGCTGGGCTCAGGCAAACTTCTTCTTTTTCCCTTTTGTCCTGAAGCCAAAAATATATTTTTATCCAAACAACAAATATAAACACACTAAGCATATTTTGGCTATATTTTCAGGTCCATTGCAACTTGTACCTTCTGGTTCCTATCAACTAAGCATAAGATGCAAAGGTATACTGATCGACGACACAAAATCAACTAACAAACCTTATAAATATGGCCTTAATCAACTGAAGATGTGGCGGATTAGTCCATATTTTCATTTAGCTACAGATACATAATATGGAAAAATAGACTCCATCAACATTTTTCTGGTTAATTATAGCTGACAAATTCATTCCACCTTCAATTTGTAGCACATGACATAAAACTACAAAACAATAAGGCATAAATTTTAGCCAAATTTTTTCAAAATTATACAGTACATAACCTGAATATTTAAAACAAATTATAGACTAATTTTTGATTTTCTAAGAAATTGTTTGGGTGATGTAGTTGGTCATCATCATAGTCTCACACACTAATGGTGACTAGTTTGGACCTAGGCTCAGACAACCTACTTTTTTTTCGAGTCTACAGAAATCAAAAATATTTTGTTATGTAGACAATAAATTTAGACATATTAAACATATTTTTGATATATAGACAGGTTAATTGTAACTTGTGCCTTCTATTTCCTATTAACTAAGCAAGAGATGCAGAGGTATAAGAATCTACAAATTTAACACAACAAACAAACCATGGGAATATGAGTTTAATAAACTAAAGATGGAATGGAATTGTACATATTTTCATTTAGTTACAAATAAATAATGTGGAAAATTCACTTCTTCTTTAGTTTTTTATTTAATTATAGCTGACAAATTCACTCCACCTTCAATTGATTACACACGACTTAAAACTACAAAACAATATGACACAAATTTTAGCTAACACATTTCTAAATTATACAATACACATCATGCATGTTAAAAGATAATTATAGAGTAAATTTTGATTTTTTAACCAATCATCTAGGTGGTGTAATTGGTCATCACGTTAGACTAACGCACTAGAGGTCCCAAGTTTGAACCTGAGCTCAGATAACCTACTTACTTTTCCCGTTTTTTCCCTTAAATTCGGAAATTTTGTTATTATGACAAAAATTTAAATATACTAAACATATTTTTGATACATAGACAGAATAATTCGAACTCACGCCTACTATTTTCTATTAACTAAGCATGAAATGCATAGGTACGCTAATTCAAAACACGAACACAACTAGCAAACACTAGGAAGATGGGCTTAACCAACAAAAGATGGAGCGGATTTCTGCATATTTTGATTTAGCTATAGATGAATAATATGGAAAAATTCACTCCATTTTTGGTTTTCTGGTTAACTATAACCGACAAATTCACTCCATCTTCAATTTGTTATGCTAGACATTAAACAACAAAACTATATGGCACAATTTTCTAAATTATATAGTACATGGCATAAATGATAAAAACTAATTATAGAGTAATTTTTTATTTTATAACAAATTGTTTGGGTGGTGTTGTTGGTCATCACGTTAGTCACACACAATAAAGGTCCTGTAACATCCCATATTTTCGGTATATTTAAATTTCGATTTAAAATATAGGAATTGAATAATATTGGTTGAAATCAGATTTGACTAGTTTAATAAAGATAATGGTTTGAATTGAGTACAAATGGATTTTTATCTAAGTTTATATTTGGAAATGTCGTAATTTGAAATTTAATTTTTAAATAATAAAACAAATTTTAGCTGTTTACTTTATAATTGAAATTCAAATAATCAAATTTGGAAAATTTAAAACTTGTGAAATCGATGTATAAAATTTATTTAAGTTGAAATTTGATTTAAATTGAATTTTATTAATATTTAAATTGAATTTAAATAGTTAATCAAATAATTGAATATTTTATTTATTTAATTAACTGTGAAATTTAACTGTTTTGACGACTGTCTCGAAATTCGACGAAACTGGCGCCATTGGATCCGTAACGATGAATTATGGTAGGATTTCAATTTGCGTTACAAATGGACTTGTCGTTTGACTGTACGAGAGAAAGTGTAAAAGGAAACAATGTAATAAGATAATTGGTTGTTTCTTATATTAGACCTTCCATACTTTATAAATAAAATTTCTTTAATCCCATCAGCTTTCTCTAATGGCAGAACAAAAGTTCAAACCCTGGAGCAAAAATCAGTACAACTCCAAAACTAAATCTCTTCAAAAACCTAGCAAATTATATATCAAATTGAAGCTCTTGACGTAACGAATCTAAGGATGTCATTAGTTTCCGCATGCAGTAACCGGTTTGGATGGAATTTGTGGGCAAAGAGGCTAATTCGCGAAACCCTAACTATGAATTTGGGAGTTTTTGATTTGGGGCTCAATCAAGAAATCAGAAAACTTGGTGTTGTAGCTCTCAACGATAGGAATAAATTGCATGAGATCGGAGGTTGTGTAGTTGTGTGTAGTGACTGAATTTGATCATCGAAGGGGGAAATTTTCATTCGCACTTTAGGTTGCCAGCGCCGGAATTGTTCACGAAGACGGTGGCTTTGGTGACTGGGGATGCTGCTTAAGACGAGCTTCAAGATGGAGGTGGGCCTAGGTCCTAATTCGGTTAGAGCTACGGGATATCGGAGGTCAAAATTCACGGGTTTGGGTTCATTTCGAGCTCCTATAGCGGAGAACAAGAGAGGGAGAAAACATTTCTGAGGGGTGACGTGGCATCGTAGGAATGGATGAGCTAACTATTTTATTTATTTATATATTTCAAAGTTCAAATAGGAAAATGTTAATAACTTCTTCATTTTAACTCGGATTTGGATGCGGTTGGATGCATTGGGATCGTGGTTAGATGGCTGACGATCTGAGGCTGGTTTGGCTGCATTTGGAGACTATCAAATTTTAGGCTTCTTTTGGATGTCCAATCCACTAGAGACCAAAGGTGAGTGATTCTTCGCTCATGAATAACCAAATTTTTCCCATATTTATCAAATTAAATTGTAAAATAAGTTTGGTTGCATGTTTGTGTTTGATTGGTGAATGGTTGTTTAAATTTGACGTGCAAATGTGTAACATGCAATGAAAATCAATAATTAGTTGTTTAAATTTAATTTAAATTTCTAGTTAGAAAATCTCGACACTTGAAATCAGTGGAATGATTTAACCTTGAGCATGGAATAAAAATGTTGTGTGATGGATGCCTTGGTTGATTTGAATTACTGAATGAATACTGCTTGAAATGTCCCTTTATTCAGTATATGAATATTGTGTGCTA
The DNA here is from genome assembly GCA_030737875.1 of Allium sativum. NCBI lineage: Eukaryota > Viridiplantae > Streptophyta > Magnoliopsida > Asparagales > Amaryllidaceae > Allium > Allium sativum. The sequence goes on from JASFAX010006857.1 coordinate 13,900, forward strand.
ATTTTTGATGATTAATTCCATTTTCACCCTAGATGTTACGGGCATCGAATAACCCGGGATTAAATAATAGAAATAAATTAAGAACATACAGTGAAATGATAAATCTCTGTGACCCTGATTTGGATTAAAACGATAGATCCTTCCCTGAAATATCGAGCAATTAAATTTAATATCACTTGGCCATAGGATAGAAAATTTTATACAGAAATCGGTTGGTTAAATGACTTTCAAATAATTGGAGATATTTATTTGATAGAAATTTCAATTGAAGAGAATGAGCCAATACTCGATAAAAAAATTTCTGTGAAAGATCTGGATCGCGAATGTTATTTGGAATGGTTAAGAGATTTTTTTTCCAAAGGAGGTTGGAATTCTTAAAGTAGGATTTGTGTATAATTTGGAATTTTCAAATTAATGGTTTGGATTTGAATATAATAAATTCGACTGAATGTAATTTGGGGAAAAGAGGATCGAGAATACTTAGGGTTTGTTTTAGACTAAAATGAATATGGTTTAAATTTCCCTAAATTTAAAGATTGGTTTGAATGGCATTTGAAACAAGATATTGAACTATGTTAACTCCATAGAGACAGGAATATAGATCCAAGTGTTTGAAGTTCGGAAGAAAGGAATGATTTTTTTCTTAAAAGGATTTTTATTTTATTTTATATGTATATATATTTACACTGGTTGTTTTCAAATAACTATTCCTTTCTAAAATTTCATTGATTTAAGCTTTCACCTATAACTATTTCGTTATAACTAAAATTTTCCTTATATTTTGTTTCTTAAAACTATTTAGTAACTTTTGATTTATATATATATATATATATATATATATATATATATAATGTCTAAACTATCATATTTTATCCTAACTATTGTATTCTAATTATATTTATCTAAAGATTTTCTTACAAGCATCTATTTTCATAATTATTTTTATGGATTGTAAATCTCTTCCGAATGGAAAGTGTTGGATCTAAAACTGTTGTTCAAATGGAGTTGAGATAAATTTTATTCTATTTGAATATGAATCGATTTCTAAACCGATTTTGATATGGAAATGTAAATTATATTCTACTCGAATACAAATGGACCTCCTAAGTGACTGAAATGAGTTGAAGTGAAAGTATATATTCTATTTGAATATGAATGGATTTCAAACATAAATCGAGTTGGAATAATTTGAAATCTTTGAGATAAAATATATCAATTGGAATATAAGTCGATTTTGAAATATTATATTATTATAATATAAGGATATGGAAATATATTCTAATATTAGAATATAATCGGTTTGGCATGATTTTGACATTTTGATATGAAATTATATTCTATTTGAATATAAATTTGGTCGAAACAGTATGATATTTTGATATGAAGCTAACCTTTGTGAAATATAAAAGAACCAACCAATGTGAAAGATGTAAGTGTTAGTTGTTAAAGAGACCGGTGTCATCATAAGGCATACTCTCTGTCAGTGTCGATACCACTTTAACAACTGTGAATGTTTTGACATATCCAGAATGAAATATGATGATTTGGAGGCAATTGTTGGATTGAAGAAGTTGAACGATAACGAATATAGCCCTGGCCTTCGGGTCAGAATTGAAATGACTAAAACAGGAGCTATACCGTGACTAATTGAGGTAGAACCTTTGATCGGACACACTTCTTCAATACTATTTATATGACTATGATGATGATGATGATTTGGGCCTATTTGAATTGGGAGTGTGATCCGAGGTGGGCGATAGTGGCTGCTTTGCGTTACCACCGGTCCGGGAGTGCAATTGGTAAAATCCTACCTTGGGCATTGCCTCGAGTGCCTTGTCATATTGATCCATATCGAGCCCCATACGATTTTTTTTTAGCATTACCTTCTATGGAGTGCCCTCTGATAACACCAGTATGGTGAATTTACATTACTGTATAGATTGTTAATGCCTGTAAATGGCGTAAGGGTAATATGGTAATCCCGCTTACGCTATTTTATGATATTTACTTTAGTGGATAAACACTTTCATAATAGCGTATTATACTATGTATGTATTAGTTTAACAGATCCTTGAGAGATGGAAAAAATCTCGTAACATCTCTTGAGTTACTGCACCCATAACACTCAAGTTGTTTCGTATTTTAATTTGACTAATATGAGAATGATTTAGTGCTGATCCGAGTGTTTGTTGTGTTTTATTTTTATGCAATACGCTCAGGTCAGCAGACATTTGCAGTTACCGAAGATGACCGTGCCTTGGAGATCGAAGACGAAGATCTGGTATATATCTATTATATATATGTATGTATTTCTGCTGCACTGTGTTTCCGCTGCTCATTCTGTATATCTGCATATATGTAACTCTGATGATCAATTGTACGTTATAACCAAATGTATATGTTTTAAATTCTTTGAACCATTATTTGTTTATTACATGTTGTCCTTCCGTTGTGAGATTATAAGATTTGTTTTTTTCTCTTCTTTCTTTTTTTCCTTCTTTTCCCAATAACTGCCTGTGTTAGTCATCTGTTTGGGTCGACATGTGTGGTTTATTGTCGATTTGAACGGTCAAAAAAATCCAGTTCATTACAGCTGGTATCAGATCGGTGGTTAGCGATAGCCTTGGCTCTATTTAGGAATTAACTCATTAGAGATAGGATTAGTAATATCCTAGAATGAGTTTGAGTGTATATATGAGAGAGCGTACTTGTATTTTGATATAAAAATGGTTTTATATTTTGTTGATTGGTTCCATTGAATAATTATAGATTTTGATCGATATATGGGACACCATGGTATCGATAGGAATTTCTAAATAATCAGACAGAATGGATCGACATAATATGGTTTTCGATTATATTTTTAATATATTAAGTATTTATTATTTGTTTTAAGTGTATATACATTCGTATTAGTTGGTTGCAATATTTAGTCATTATCCAGTATGGTTGATTTGATAATAAATATAATCGAAAATTTTAATGGTTTAATGAAATTTGAAAGTGAAATCTATTAAATACAATTAGGTTTAAATATATTTGCAAACAAATAGGAATGAGCTTAAGAACTCGATTCTGGTACTTTTGGAAATACTTTTCAAGAGACTTTTTAACAAAAATAAGTGTGAAATCTCTACTTAGACCTTAGAAATGACTTCGGTAATGAGTGTACGCATTATCGATATTTATTCTGAAGATTTTAAGTGCGGGAAAGACCACTCACTTATTTTTATAACTTGTTTGAACAAAAAGGATTTTTGATTTAATTTCCTATGATATAAAATTATATGAGGATATTGATATATGCTACTTATAGTTGAATTTAAAATTTAACCAGAATGAAAAATTCCTAATTTTTTGTTGATTCAGGATTTAGGGTTTAAAACTTTTATGGTAAGATTTTATATAAAATTCTGTAAACAAATAGGTCACTTTTAACATAGTTTAAACCCGGAATCGAAGTATTTAAGTTCGTCTCAACTAATGATTTTGGTTCAATTACTAAAGTAACTTGATTCGTTAGAAATTTTGATTTTTGAAATCTGGAAATGGACTTAAGTATTTAGAAGAATCGTCATGTAAACTCTTAAATATGGATGATAATAAAGTTTAAACAAATTACAAATTTAGTCGATATCAGTGTTAAAGAAGATTGAAATTAACCGCGGAACTAAAAATTCAACTTAGGTGAACTAAAGTGAATTTGAAGATTTGGTAGGGTAATAAAAGTGACAACTTACAACTTGGAATAATTTATAAGTATATTAAGTTATTTTGAGGAGGGGTTAAAAGAAGTTGTGTTATGATAAAATACAAATGGTCAAAAAATAAAATAAAAATAAAAATGAAGGCATAGAAAATTGAAAATAGTTAAAAGAAGAAAACTTAATTAAGATATTATATCGAATGTAAATATGAGTATAAACAATGAAATGTATGGAATGCTAATTCTTTTGTCCAATGAATATAACTTAAGTTGAGTTGAGTTAAATAAAGTTTAACTTAGGAAATTTATATAAGCCGATTCAGAATTTAATAGAAAGTTGGATTGAGTAAATAAAAGCTCGACCCATACTAATGACAAATGAGTAAGTAAGCAAATGAAACTTAGTAAACAAAATGAAATAGATTGAGGGAAATCTTAAAATTTAATCCAAGAGAAATTACTAAGAAATTTAAAAGGAAAAGCGATTCAATTTAAGTCAATGAACTAAGATGAATGGAAGGAGACTTAAAAGAATTTATTATAGTCAATTTAAAATTTGATAAAAGAATGAAATGAGGTTACGATTGGAATTTGATTTAAATCCCCACTAGCAATTGATGATTTAGTAATGAACAAATTCACTTGAATTAAATATGCATGAAAGTGAAAATTTAAAATCTATTCCAAAAATGGAACCACTAGAAATGGGATTGGCAAATGGAATATGAATTGAAGCTAAAATTTAGTCAAGCCAAGTGAATTGACTTGATAAGAGTTAACTTAGAAGACCATATAAAGGTTGGTTGAAAATTAATACTTAGAAAAAGAAATGAGTTATAAATTTTGGCAAATTGATTCATGATAATGAGTTAAAGATTTAATATAATTAAGTTAGTTGGAAATGTTCAATGAATTCAAGTTTATTTTGAGAATTAATGCTTAGAATGAAATGAGAAACAAATAGAAAATTTTATTGGAATAGAGTAAGTAATTGAATATACATCCATTTCTCGGATAAAGTAGTGAATGTAAAGGATTGAATGGACGAACGAGAATGGACTAAGAGGATGAGTTGGAAATAAACTAAATAAGATAGGCGATAATGAAATATAAGTAAATGGAATGGAAATTCATTTAATAAAAGTGAAATGAACACGAATATATTTAAGCAATAAAGGTACGAATCATAGTATGAGCATAGTGGAGCGATAATTGTAACAACCCGGAAAATACGAGCCAAATTAAAAAATTTAAATTGGTTATTTCAATGCAATTTGAACAATTGAAATAGGAGATTTCAATAAAAATAATGAATTAGAAATAGTGAGGCAGTTTGAAAATTTAAATTCAAACTTTGACTGACCGTACCGGGTGGAAAATATAACGGATTTTAGTGAAACAAAAAATACTTAAATCTATTTATGAATATCTTTTTAACGAATCTGAAAAATCGAAGTTTCATAGCGGGAATCAAAAGTTATGGCCAAATGAATTTTCAGAAAGGTCGCTATATATAATATATAGCCCATGAAAATAGACATTTTGCAAACGACCTCGAAATTCGACGAAACCACTATTGTTGGGTCCGAGATGTCAAACTATTTCTAGGTTTCAAATTTCATAATTTTTGAAGCTAGTATGTGAGCGTGGCAAAAGAAAATGTATTTGGTCAATTACAGTTAAATTGGATCGACCAGAAAAGGGCCATTTTTCAAACGATCTCAGAATTCGACGAAACTAGTTTTGTTAGGACCGTAGCATAAAACATAGCTAGATTTATTTTTCTGGAATTTTTCAAATCAGTTTATGGCCCTGGCAAATTGAATTGTACGTTCAAATTGAATATAAAATGTTTTATACTTTAATTTGAAAAATAACTGACTGTAATAATCGAATTGGCCTACGAAACATATCCCATTGTGTCCGGGATGGGGTTATTTAGCTAGGGACGACAGTTGTTGGGTTTGAATTAGTGTCCGTGTGGAGAAACACTATTTTGAAATCTAATTAAAGCATCGGCCAATGGAAAAATTCCTTTCATAATTTTAAAAATAAAAAAAACCCTCGTTCTCTCTCTCACCCGACGGCGACTAAAGCACCAACGTTCCCGGCCATTTTCCCGTCGATCCACGCACCTTCAGCCCCCGCCACCACCCGACCTCGACGCCGCCACCTCCCCTCTTCAAATCCGACCAACTACCACCCTCCCTCGTCGCCGCATCGACGAGCACGACCTCCCCGAAGTTCACGACTTCACGTCGCCGCCTCGACCGCATCTGACCACCGAACCACCTCCTCCGACCATCTACAGCACCGCCTCGCCCCCTTCTGTCATGCCGCACCACCTGATCGAAGCAACGCGGCACGGATTTCGCGAATTTTTGAAACCCTAGTTCGAACCAACTTTGAAAGGTGAGATCTTTATTATATTTGAACTTTGAAAAATCATATCTTTATGGTTTGTTAACGAAATTCGATGAAACAGGAAACATCGTGACCATAAGAAGGCTCTCTACCACATAGAAGAGGCCGCGGTTTTTGTGAGTCATCTATGATTTTTAGCACTTCAAAAACCAATGTGAGAAATCTAAATTAAATGAAATTGAATGGAAAATGTCATGTATAAATTATATAAGTGAAATATAAATTATACACGTGTTGTATACCTCATGTACATACGTTGTGTAAGTTATTTGAGCGAAGTATGAATTATACATGCATTGTTTAAATGATATGTGTGTTTTGAATGGAAAATAAATTTTTTTATATATATATACTCCCCTCATCCACAAACCATGGACGATAATCATTGATTGTGAACTGGTGTGAAAAATTGGGTGACTAATGCGAATGGTTGATAGAATTGTTTGTGGTTGATATTGTTTGGTTGTGGTTGAAAAATACCCATTGGTGATTGAAACAAATTTGAAATAATTGTGGAAAAGAAAAATCATACTCGCCTGCGTGCGAATTAGATGTATGAAATCCCCATTGTCAAAAACCGCGAGGTTTTAAGGTAGAGCGAGGAGTCGTACTCGGGATGGTGCCAGTTTTAACTACCTTGCCGTTATGCTGCCGAAATTTTGAATAATATTCATGTGTTAGAATTATATTCATGTGTTAGAATTATTTTCATATGTTGAAATCATTTTAATGTGTTGAAATCAAAGTCATGTGTTGAAAATTAAATTCATATGTTGAATGAATAAAGTGTTTAAACAACAAAAATCACATTTTTATTATATATATTTCAACAATAAAAATTACATCTTTCTTATATGAACCAACTATATAAAATACCCATGTGTGGAAATGCTCATGTATTGAGAAGAGCGTGTGTTGAAAAGGTTCATGTGTTGAATAAAAAGGTTGAGCAATAAAAATTACATTTTTATTGAAATTATGAAGGGTTAAAAACATTTATGTGTTGAATAAATATTTTAGATGATGAAAATACCATTTTTATCATATATGTGATTTGCTAAAAATATGCTAGTGTTGAAATAAATATTGTGAAATGAATATTATTTTTAACATTTATAGGAACTAAATAAAGTAGTCATGTGTTGAAATATATTTTAGTTCGCCAAAAATATCATTTTTATTGAAATGTGAAGTGTTAAAAATAACCACTTGTTCAAATAAATATGCATGAGTTGAAATATTCATTAATTAGCTAATGATATGATTTTTGCTTATGTATGCAACATTAGAATGAATGGTGACTTTAAATCGAAGTGAATCGAAAATGATATTGAATGGAAAATGATAAGTGATAAAAATTGCACATATGTACATGCATATTTATGAACAAGTTATAGCAAAGAGGCTAGAGAAGAGGAATAAAATTGTGTGCCCGACAAATAGGTACATGTTTACTGTTTTGCTTGGGTGATGATTTTATGAGCCTATTGGCTTTTTCTTTTTCCTTTTGAGATGAGACGCCTGTGTGGCTATTTGGGAATTTTCCCAGCCCCTCCCGTACAAAGGAGGTTATGGCGAAATTTTCAAAAATTTAAGGGCGTTAGTGAAATATTTGAAGTGAAAACGTTATTGATATCGTCGAATGAACAATATTTATATATATATAAATATAAATAAAATTAAAACGAATCATGGCCGTGCAGTTCGTATTTTGAAACCGTGATTTCAAACGACTAGTGTGGTAGATCCGACCATCGGATTTTCCCGAAACCGCAACCGTTGGGTTCGCCTTGGAAATATCTTTCCAACGGCACCAACTTTGTAAAGATCCAACGGTTGGATTGTCTGGAATGTTTAATTCAAAACTGAAGAAAAACAGCGCCGGAATCGATTAGATTTATATATATAAATATAAATATAATTAAATTAAATCAAATAACGACGCTATAGTTCGTAATTTGAAACCGTGACTTCAAACGACTAGTGTGGGAGATCCGACCATTGGATTTTCCCAAAACTGAAACCGTTGGATTCGTTTTGAAATGATCTTTCTAATGATATAAAATTTGTGAAGATCCAACGTTTAGATTTTCAGATATGTATAAAACAAATTTAGTGAAAAACAGCGCCAGTGCCTCGGCACGACCTGAAATGTCGTTTAATTAAATATGGCCGTTTTTAAATAAATAAAAATGGTGATATATTGTTATGAAATATTATTGGCGGTATAGATTGGAAATAAACCGATTTTGCTTGGTTTGCTTGATATGTGATGGTTGAATGTATTTAACATGAAAATTATACTAAGGAACTGAAATGTGAATGTTGAATAATTTAACCATGTGAAGAATTGATTTGAAAATCTAAATATACGTGGATTATTTGAAAAGGCCGAGTTCATTCTCATTTCAAATAATCGATCGACGGTGAGAAGTCGAAGAGTTGATGATGGTTGAAGACCAAAGATCTTCACATTGGTTGGATGGGCGCTACTGATGCTCGTGATTGGAGTAGCTACCTTGAAGGAGCTGAAGTAGTAGCCGTCCGGACGTATTGTTGATTGTGCGGATAAGCGAGGAATTTGGTGCCTCCGGCTTCGTTCAAACCCAGAACGAACTTGTAAATGGACTGTGTGTCTGACATTGGATTTTGTTCTGTGCTGATTGATCTCTATTGAATATATATCTGTTTTGCGGCGAAGAATTTATTCTCTTGCTTAACGCCCTTCTCTGAGATGTACGAGCTCAGAGGTTATATATGGATAGAAATCTGTCGCATGGAGTGGATTGCCTGTGTGGCACGCCTAAGTGGCATATGATCAAGGCTTCTGTTGCAAAGCAAAGTCTTGTGGTTGATGATCAAAGCATGGTCTGTGTGACGTAGCTTTGTGTATAGCGTGGATTCGGGAGCCTCACACCTCGGTATGGGTCAAAAACGGGAGAAGGACCGCTGGGAGAACACGACGTTTCTTTCTAGCTATGGTGGTGTCAGTGACCTACCAGCCCTGACATTTATATATACTTTTCACCTGTGTGGTTGTTGGAATGCGAGGCGCCTCGATTATAGGTCTGTAATGACCGGGAAACATGTGTTCAGGAATTGCCAATCCTCAAAAGTAAGAGAGGACCGTCCCAGCCGATTCCAAGGACTGCTGTGTGCGATTCTGGGACATTTGCTAGAGTGTCTCGAACGGAGAGGAGCTTGCCCCTTGCCTCGACTCATGATGGAATCCAATTTCCAATACGAAATTGCGGATGTGATTGTATTACTAGTATGGCGACATGATATATGGTACCCATGCCGTCTATGATTGATATTTATGATTGAATTTGCTTTTGAAACATATATGCACTAGTAATAATATCAAACACTTTTGTTTTATACGTATGAAGCATTTTTAGCCATTATAAGGTAAAGCTCTATCCTCCGGCTTGCGTTGCATTGTGTGATGGGACCCGAGTCTTATAATGGCTTCATTTTTATAAAAAGCATTGCGATGATTTAATCATTTACTTTATTTCATGCACTAGCACTCATTGGAGTAAACCCGTTCCGCGAAAGTGGCGTGGTCCTTTGATTTGCCTTGTTATTGTTGTTTAACAACTTAGGTAGATTTCTCGTACCAGTCCCATGATTGACTCGTAGTTTTTTTCACCTTGCAAACTCGGGTTCCCTTATTTTCACACGGGTAGCCTAGTTACAGGTATCTGACATATTTTGGGCATGGCACCGCAATGGAGGTGCACTTTTGGCTTATGGCGAGGCTTGACTACATTGTGATGATTGTGACTTTTCCGCCATTATTGTATATGTATTATGATTCTGCCACAGGCGATGTAGACTGATGTTTAGTTTAAGTACTCTTTATGTATTATGATTCCGCCATTGGCGATGTTGACTGATTATGTATTATTATGCACTAAGTAGTATCCTGCACTGTGCTCTCTGATGTGGTGATATATATGATTCCACTGTCATATTTGTGTAAATTATTTTATTTCTTGTTTATGCTATGATCTGTACTCTGCTAATGATGATTAATATGTTATATTCCAATGATTATCGTTAACACCGTAGCACGGGGTTTTGGGATCGTCACAGGTGGTATTAGAGATTTGGTTAACCTTAGTTCTGGAATTTAACACATTAAACACTTCGTCAAAATAGAATCAGTAGTATTCTAAGGCGAGTAGCTCATTAGAGATAGGACTAGTAATGTCCTAGAATGAGCTAAGCAGAATAGCAAAAACAATTTGATCAGTCCATCGTTGTCTTTCCTTAAGTTCTTCTGCTTTACCATACAATAAAAGTATTGTTTCTGTAAGCTGACTCTTTTCTAGCTTATACAGAACTTGAACAATGGCTACCCGAGCAGCCACTGGTAGAGAAGGCCGAGCTGGCCGTGGCAGAGGACGAGGTGAAGTCCCAGGTAAATATGGACCCTTAATACAACCCCCGACCGCTCAACCATTCGAGCTTGACCGCGTGGCCAAAAGGTACAAGAACCTAGGAGGAAAAACCTTCTCTGGAACGGGCACTGTAATTGAGGCCTTAGCATGGCTGAAAACATGCAAGAAGATACTTGGAGGCTTGAGGCTGGGTGATCAAGATAAAGCTTTCATGGGTGCCTGGCTTATGCAGGAAGAAGCCGAATTATGGTGGGAATCTCTCACCGCAAGGAACAGAAATGCTGGTAAAACCTGGGATGAATTCAAAGAATTATTCAAAGAGAAGTATGTCCCAGAGCAAGCCCTTGAGCGCATGCACGACGAATTCGCAAACCTCCAACAGGGGGATCTCTTGGTGCAAGATTATCTGAACAAATTTACACAATTAGCCCGCTATGCTCCCGAACTCGTCGCCACCGCAAAGTCCAAGAACAAGAGGTTCATCCTCGGACTAAAGCGCAAGTACCAAGATAGGGCAATGGCCCACATCAAACTGGGGTTTAATGAATTAGTGGAGATGGCGTGCAACTATGAAGACCTGGATCAAAGGCACCTGGATCAGGATCGTGCTAAAAGCCAAGCCGGAAATAAACGCAAGCCCGCTACGAATCAAGCTGAGTCAAGCCAAGCGGCATCCTCGAATCCACAGACCAGTAGGCCGCCAAAAGGAAGCTGCTACAATTGTGGCAAGGTGGGGGCACTACTCAAATGTTTGCACAGCCCCGAAAAGGCAGAAGACCAATTCTCAAGGTTCAAGCCAAGGCTCCTAGAACCCTCGCTCGTGCTTTAACTGCCGCAAGACAGATCATCTTGTCAGAGACTGCCCTTTGCTTAAGAAGGCCGTAGTAGCTCACGTATATGACGAGACGAACCCACCAGTTGCTTCCGATGGAGCAGGTAAACTTGATGTTTTGGGAGGTACCCTTACAATTAAAAATATTCCTATTTCTGTATTATTTGACACGGGTGCATCACATAGTTTTATTGCTAGTAACATAGTTAACAAGTTAAAATTAAAACAAAGAAAGCTCAAAGAATTGGTTATGGTTCATAATCCAATAGGGGGTTCTATTATTCTCAGTTCATATTGTAAAGTACCAGCTTCTTTCTTTCGATACCAGTTTCCTTTTGATCTAGTCGTTATGGATTTTCCTGAGTTTGATATCATTCTCGAGTTAGATTGGTTAACGGAATACGAAGCAGAAGTAAAATGTGCGAAAAGGATAGTAAAAATTCGAACGAATCTTGGATATATTACTGTACCATGCCATGGTTTGAATCCAGATAGAGAGGAATTTTGGTCTGCGTTAGAAGTTATCCCCACTTCCTTAGAAAAGATTCTTGTTGTTAGAAACTATGCGGATGTGTTTGAAGAAGTTGAAAACTTATCTCCGCAAAGAGAAATAGAATTCAGAATCGATCTAATACCCAATGCAGACCAGTAGTACATCCAATCAGAAGAATGACCCCAAAGGAAAAGGAAGAATTGGGCGATCAAACTTGCCAACTGCTATGGAAGGGTCTGATCAGACCTAGCTTTTCTAGTTGGGGTGCAGCTGTAGTGTTTGACCCAAAGTCAGACGGTACTCTTCGATTGTGTGTAGATTACCGAGACCTCAACAAACAGACGCTCAAATACAAATACCCATTACCCCGCATTGACGATCTACTAGACCAATTAAATGGGGCGAGAGTATTTTCCAGAATGGACCTAGCTACAGGTTTCCATCAATTGAGAACTGCAGAAGAGTGTGTTCCTTTGACAGCTTTCAGAGGTCCAAACATATTTTATTAATGGTTAGTAATGTCGTTCGGCCTATGCAATGCTCCAACATACTTCGTCGATCTAATGAATACAGTGTTTAGGGGAGTTCTGAATAAATTTGCCCTTGTATTCATCGATGATATTTTAATCTACTCCAAATCAAAACCCGAGCATGAAAGACATTTAGAACAAGTATTGGAGATTCTAAGAAAGAACGTCTTCAAAGCCAAATTCTCTAAGTGTGTCTTCTGGAAAGAAGAAGTGAAGTTCCTTGGCCATGTCGTGTCAAAGGAAGGGATTTCTGTAGATCCGAGTAAAATTACAGCAATTCAAGACTGGAAACAGCCTACCACACCCATAGAGTTTAGAAGTTTTATGGGGCTGGCTAGTTATTATCGAAAATTCGTTAAGGATTTCTCGAAGATATCTGGTCCATTGGCGAAGCTTACAAAGAAGCATGAGAAGTTTAAGTGGACTCCCGACTGTGAGGAAGATTTCCAAGAATTGAAATAAAAAATGACAACCGCTCCAGTGTTAACCATTATTAATGGCAATCCGGATTTGACGGTTTGGACAGACGCTTCTATTCGGGGTCTTGGTGCAGTGTTAATGCAAAGAGGCCAAGTAGTCGCTTATGCAAGCCGCCAGCTAAAACCGCATGAGAAGAATTATGTAACTCATGATCTTGAGTTGTAAGCTATCATTTTTGCTCTGAAAATCTGGAGGCATTACTTGTTGGGTGAGAAATTCGAACTGTACACAGATCATCAATCATTAAAGTATTTGTACACCCAGAAAGATCTGAACTTGAGGCAGCAGCATTGGCTAGAATTTCTTGTAGCGTATGATCTAGATATCCTATATACGCCGGGAAAGGCTAACGTTGTAGCAGATGCGCTTAGTAGAAAAACCGCAATCATTGCCAATCTTATTATTACGCCTGGATTGATTGATAAGATATCCGCTTTCCAGAAGAATGATCACTTCATTCAAAGGATCAGAGGGAGAATACAGAAGGGCGAACCCTCAAGTTTTCAGATGGATAAAGAAGAAGTTCTGAGACTGAAAGGGAGAATCTGTGTTCCCAACATCCCTGAGCTCAAAAGAGAGGCGCTAGATGAATGCTATAAATCCAAGCTTTGCATTCTTCCTGGTGTGAGCAAAATGTACAACGATATCAAGCGCACTTTCTGGTGGAAGGCAATGAAGAGGGACATTTCTTTATATGTAAGCAGATGCCCTACTTGTCAATTAGTCAAGAGCGACCAACAAAAGCTAGCAGGATTGTTGCAACCGTTGGAAGTCCCAGGTTGGAAATGGGAACAAATTTCCATGGATTTCATAGATGGTTTGCCCCGAACCAAGAAAGGCAATGACAGTATTTGGGTAATCGTAGATTGCTTCACGAAGACTGGGAGGCATTCCAGACAGAATTGGGAACCAAATTGAATCAAAGCACCGCTTATCACCCTCAGACAGATGGCCAAACTGAGCGTGTGAATAGAATTCTAGAAGATTTACTACGGGCTTGTATTATTGATTTTGGCAGGTCATGGGAAGATCACTTGCATTTGGCAGAATTCTCATATAACAATAGTTATCAAGCAAGTTTGGGAATGTCGCCATTTGAAGCATTATATGGTAAACCGTGCAGATCTCCAGCATGTTGGGTAGAACCTGGCAACAGACTTGTGTTAGGACCCGATATGATTCGAGAAGCATCTGATAAAGTCAATTTCATCAAGAAGAGATTGAAAACCGCACAAAGCCGACAGAACAGTTATGCAGATTCCAGAAAAAGAGATTTGACATTTGTTGTTGGTGATCATGTTTATTTAAAAGTTTCTCCGATGAGAGGAGTGATCCGATTCGATAAAATTGGGAAGTTAGCACCCAGGTTTATTGGTCCCTTTCCTATACTTGAACGAATTGGAACTCTTGCTTATAGGGTTAAATTACCTGATTGGTTGCCTGGAGTGCATGATGTGTTTCATGTATCTCAACTTAGAAGACATGTGCATGTTCCGGATCTTGTTGTAGAAGAAGCAGCGCAGTATGACTTGGAAATTACTCCAGAATTAGCAGTCAGAAGAGAGACATTAAAAATTGTTGGCAAAGAAACTAAAGAGCTAAGAAGCAAAAAGGTTCTTTTAGTTAAAGTGCAGTGGAGTAGTGATCCTAGAGACTGTACTTGGGAGACTGAGGAAAGCATTAAGCAAGCTTACCCCAAATGCAGAGTGGACATCTTTGATTAACTCCGGTGCAAGGTACCTTTACAATACTTTGCATTTACATTTTGTTTCCTACTTTACTGTTGTTTCCTTTTCGGGGACGAAAAGTTTTAAGTGGGGGAGATTGTAACAACCCGGAAAATACGAGCCAATTTAAAATTTTTAAATTGGTTATTTCAATGCAATTTGAACAATTGAAATAGGAGATTTCAATAAAATAATGAATTAAAAATAGTGAGGCAGTTCGAAAATTTGAATTCAAAGTTTCACTGACTGTACCGGGTGGAAAATATAAAGGATTTTAGTGAAACCAAAAATATTTAAATCTTTTTACGAATATGTTTCTAAGGAATCTGAAAAATCGAAGTTTCATAGCGGGAATCAAAAGTTATGGCCAAATGAATTTTCAGAAAGGTCGCTATATAGAATATATAGCCCATGAAAATAGACATTTTGCAAACGACCTCGGAATTCGACGAAACCACTTTTGTTGGGTCCGGGATGTCAAACTATTGCTAGGTTTCAAATTTCATAATTTTTGAAGCTAGTATGTGAGCGTGGCAAAAGAAAATGTGTTTGGTCAATTACAGTTAAATTGGATCGACCAGAAAAGGGCCATTTTTCAAACGATCTCAGAATTCGACGAAACTTGTTTTGTTGGGACCGTAGCGTCAAAACATAGCAAGATTTATTTATCTGGAATTTTTCGAATCAGTTTGTGGCCCTGGAAATTGAAATGTACGTTCAAATTGAATATAAAATGTTTTATACTTTAATTTTAAAAATTACTGACTGTAACAATCGAATTGGCCTACGAAACATATCCCATTGTGTCTGGGATGGGGGTATTTAGCTAGGGACGATAATTGTTTTGTTTGAATTGGTGTCCGTGTGGAGAAACACTATTTTGAAATCAAATTAAAGCATCAGCCAATGGAAAAATTCCTTTCATAATTTAAAAAAAAAACCTCGTTCTCTCTCTCACCCGACGGCGACTGAAGAACCATCGTTCCCAGCCATTTTCCCGTCGATCCACGCACCTTCAGCCCCTGCTACCACCCGACCTCGAC
>JASFAX010006858.1:0-29538 GCA_030737875.1 Allium sativum
ATGATTTTTATTTTAAAGACATCAGCAAATATAAAAATGTGTGATTTTTATATATGTAGTGGCTACGGGCAACGAAGATGACGAAGATGCGATAACGATGAAGATTTCTATCAATGAAGTGCCGTGGAGATTTGGATAACTATCTGTGAGAATTTCTCACCTTTCAATTTCTTTTCTAATTATATATTTATACTAGGATGCAGACGGTGCTTAGTAGCACCCGACACAATCGTCCACAGACCATGGACTTGTTTGTTTGGTTGCATAGATTAGTTGGATTATTTGATTGAAATTGAATTGTTTGGTGAAATGAATGGATTTGATTGATGTGTGAATGGCGTGGGACTTCACTAGACCGGGGATAAGGCTAGGCCTCGTTCCGTTTCTAGTATCGTGCCGTTACGCCGCCGAAATTTGGTAAAATAAGTTAGAAAAATAAAAATATCATTTTTATTTTGTAAATGAACTGAATAAGAATTCATGTGTTAAAATAAGATATTTTATCGTTAAAAATATAATTTTTAACGTGAATGTGAATAAATAAAATATTCATTTACAAACCAGACGGTTTGTTTATGTACACCTATTTGAAGGATATTGATTGGGTCGATAAATTTTTCACATCACCCAACTGCACGAATAAAATCTATGTTTGATTTTTTGAAACCCCACACGGGTGTTGGGATGAAATATGAAGTTCACTCATCCTGATTGATTAAATATGTCGATCGATTGATTGACAGGCTGTTATAAGCGTTAGATATCTATATTTGATGCTTATACAGTGTAGTGCACTTTGGTTGATGGTTTATTATTTTTCAATGCTATTATATACGTGTGATGTATGAAAATCCATATAATTAACATTATATGGTGATTGATTGGGCCTCATTCCAGTTTAGAAAATAAAGAATAATATGATATAAAGGTTGATGTGTTGACAGTACTCATCCATTGAGATTAGTCATGTGTTAAACGAAATATTTTAATAATAAAATTTACATCTTTAATAATAAAATTTACATCTTTATTAATATAATATAAAGGTTCATGTGTTGACTGTACTCATCCGTTGAGATTAGTCATGTGTTGAACGAAATAATTTAACAAAAATAGTCACACGTGGACAGTACTCATTCGTTGAGATTAGTCGTGGGTTGACAAAAATAAATACTCATTTGCTGAAAATAGAAATATTTGAAATAGAATATTTGAAAATAGAAATATATGAAGCCGTGTTGATTAGATTGACGCCATTTTGACGTGAACGATATTTATATCGATTTTATTCAGTTTGAAATGAATTGAATATATAACGATTTCGAAATGAATTGAATATATAACTATTTCGAAATGAATTGAATATATAACGATTTCGAAATGAATTGAACATATAACGATTTCGAAATGAATTGAATATATAACGATTTCGAAATGAATTGAATATATAACGATTTCGAAATGAATTGAATATAAAGCAATTTCGAAATGAATTGAATATAAAGAAATTTCGAAATGAATTGAATATAAAGCGATTTCGAAATGAATTGAATATATAACGATTTCGAAATGAATTGAATATATAACGATTTCGAAAGAATTAAATATATAACGAATTTGAATTGAATCGAATAGGAAACCAATTTGAATTGAATCGAATAGAAAACCAATTTGAATTGAATCGAATAGAAAACCACTTTGAATTGAATCGAATTGGAAACGAATTCGAATTGAATTTAAAGCGAGTTGAAATGAATTCAAATTGAATTGAAATTTGAATTGAATAAAAATGAATTTTAAAACGAATTTATAAGGAAAGATTCAATTTTGATTTGAATTGAGATGGAAGTTGAAATCGTTCTTGAAACGAATTCAAACCGATTTATAAAATTCGTTTTAAATAGAAATCGACGAAATATATATTATATATATTATATATATAATATAATGGCCTGAATAGAACGCGCCGCGGCCGTTCGTGAATTTCGACCATTTATTTCAAACGGACATTACGGGAGATCCGACCGTCGAATTCTCCTAAAACTGAAACCGTTGGGTTCGTATCGAAAAGAGCTTTCTAACGAATATTTGAAATTTGAAATATAACGGTTGGATTTGGAGATACGTCCAAATCAAATTCGAAAAAGGTCACTGTAAGTGCAACTCGATGGCCATTGTTGGAAATCGACTTTACGGGCCTTGATAAAATTATTAAAAATATCAATAATTTGTGTAAAATCAGAAGAAATGATTTGGGAAAAATTGGGATGAAAAACTCCATATTTGAAAAGATAAAAATAGATTTTTATCGAAATGAACTAGTTTGAACTCAATTTAAAACCCGGGTTTTTATTTTTTAAATAAATAAATTAGATTTAAAAAGGGGTTTTAAATAATCAGAATTCCTAATATATTTGATTTGAGTTGAACTAGAATTGATTTGTGGGTTTATCATGAACTGTGTTTTAAACAACACTAGTTCTTTAACCCGATAACAAATAGAATGTGATTTGGGTTTGTCGTGAACTGTGTTTTAAAGAACACCTAGTTCTTTAACCCAGTAAAAGGAGTTTTAAATGAATCTGTAATTAGATTGAAATGTGAATCTATAATCTAAATTATCAAATTTAGAAATGAGCGGGAATGGAGTATTTCCACTTTTGCTCCAAAGCGATAGTTAAATATTTAATTAGATTTGAACGTGAAATGGTAATTAATTTTACCGATAACACCACGGTGTTAGATATGGAGTATTACCAGTTTTGCTTCATGGGATGAATAGGTTGGGATTGGGAAATAAAATAAATAATTACTTCGTTACGGTTCGCTAATCTCGACTAGTTGGAAAAACCATAATTTGGTTTTAAATGACATCCAAAGGAAGATTACAGGATAAATTTTAAAGAATTTATCTTGGATAAAATTAATGGGAACCTTTCCCTAAGAATGTGGAATTTAGAAACTAGCTGTAGGTTGGCTAAGAAGAATGGTTTCCTGGGTATTGATCTGATGTTGGTTTCGGCCTTCGGGGTTAATGTTTGGGAAATTGTTCTCTTGCTAATTTGCGGTTAGTGACTAATGAATTGGAATGAGGCGTATGTTATTTGTGTAACGTTTGGTTTTAATATACGCGGGTTGTTCGGAAAGTCCGGGTTTACACCCATTCTGAATAACCGATTCGACGATATGTCGAAGATGAAGACGGTGGTCGAAGACCGGAAGTCTTCACATCGTTTGGGTAATTACTGACGATCCTGATTGGGCAGTACACCCAAGAGGATGGAAATAGTTGGTGGTTATCCAGACGTACTTGGAGATGGATGGATATGCGAGGAAAGTGCCTCCGGTTTCGTTCAGACCCGGAACGGACTTGTAAATGGATTGTGTGTCTGACATTGGATTTTATTCTGTGTAGATTAATTTCTGTTAAATATATATCTGTTTGGCGGCGGAGAATTTATTCTCTTGCTTAACGCCCTTCTCTGAGACGTACGAGCTTAGAGGTTATATATCGATAGATATCAATCGCATGGCATGAATTGCCACTGTGGCACGCTGAGTTGCATGGATCAAGGCTTCTGTTGAAAAGCAAAGTCTTGTGGTTGATGATCAAAGCACAACCTTTGTGGCAGCTTTGTGTATAACGTGAATTCGCGAGCCTCACACCTCGGTATGAGTTAAAATCGGGACACAGGCCGTTGGGAGAACACGACGTTTCTTTCTAGCTTTGGTGGTGTCAGTGACTTACCAGCCCTGACATTTATATACTTTTCACCTTTGTGGTTGTTGGAATGAGGCGCCTCGATATTAGGTCTATAAGGACCGGGAAACGTGTGTTCAGGAATTGCCAATCCTCTAACGTAAGTGAGGACCGGCCCAACCGATCCAAGTGGCTGCCCAGAGTGTGTAGTCCTGAGCATTTGCTAGAATGTCTCGAAGCGGAGAGGAGCTTGCCCCTTGCCTCGACTCATGACGGAAATCCAATTTCCAATACGTGTATCGCGGTTTTAATTGTAGAACTAGTATGGCGACATAGTAGCATGGGATGCTATGCCGTCTATGATTTATATTTATGATTGAAACTGTTTTGACACTATACACTTATTATAGTATCAAATGATTTGTTTTAAACGTACCAAGCATGTTTGGCTATTATAAGGTAAAACCCTATCCTCCGGCTTGCGTTGCATTGTGTGATGGGACCTGGGTCTTATAATAGCTTCATTTTTCGAAAAAGCATTGCGTTGTTTATTCTATGCACTGGTATTCTTGGGAGGAAACCCGTTTCGTGTTATACGGCGTGGTCCCTTGAATTACTCTCTTTTAAAATAAAGTTTTAATAACCGTTTTAGTTCTCACACCAGTCACATGACTGACCTGGAGTTTATTGTTTTAACCTAAACTCTGGGTGCCCCTATTTTCCGCACGGGCAGCTAGTAGTTTTGGTTTTGCAGATTCATATTCACAGGATCCTGGTTTGCAGCTGGAATGATATCCGGAAAGCTCTGTATCCGTATATCACCTTCAGTTGTGCTTTGTATTATTTTTCTGCTGCTATGTATTTATTGTAAGCTCTGATATTTATCGAATGTAATTTATTCATTTATACTCTGTATATTCTTGTATCTGATGGAATTGTTGTAATAACACTGAAATGTTCTTCCGTCTGCGTTCATTTGTGTGTTGTTCTCAAAGTATCCGCTCTTTCCTTCACGAGGAAGTAACGGGTCCTTACAGTGGTATCAGAGCTTTGGTTTACAGAGCTCGAGAACAAGACACATTAGAACCATATGAAAGAATTCATCATATATTGGATTAGTAATATCCAATTAGAATGACTCGTTAGAGATAGGATCAGTAGTATCCTAGAACGAGTGTGAAGAGTATATTTTTCAAATGAAAACAATTTTTGTTTTGAAAATTTAAATCATTTTATACGTATTTGATTATTTATTTATTTTGAATATGGACAATCCAATATATAAAGGTTTTGTATATACGCGTCATGAACGTATATTCGAAGTTTTAATATATTGGATAGATATAGAATCACACTCTAGTCGCCCGGACCTGATTCTGATGATTGATGCATCATCATTAGTAATTAGTTTCGTGATTCAAAGGTGTGCTTTCTATATGTTTCCATCAGACTGGTGTGAGAACCAAAA
Organism: Allium sativum; assembly: GCA_030737875.1. Lineage (NCBI taxonomy): Eukaryota > Viridiplantae > Streptophyta > Magnoliopsida > Asparagales > Amaryllidaceae > Allium > Allium sativum. Next base: position 5,169 of record JASFAX010006858.1, read on the forward strand.
ACTTATATAGCTAGAACACATTGTTGTGAATTGGCATCAAAAACATGATTTTTGTATATGTATCAAATTATGAATTTGAAACGTTAATCCACTAATTGATTGATGTTTGTGTTGTTTGTTCATTTGTTTGCTAATTTTGAACCATTATGCCTAATTGAACCGAATATTGACTTATATTGAAAATTAGTTGCATTTGCTCGCATATACATATACTTACATTGAACAGGTCATAGCAAGGAGGCTAGAGCTGAAGAATAAAATTTGTTTGCCCAACAAATAGGTACATGTTTACTACATAATTTACTGTTTTGTTTGGGTGATGATGATTTTATGAGAATATTGGTTAGCCGCTTGGCTTTTTCTTTTTGAGATTAGAAGGACCGGGGAAGCTATTTGAAATTCCCCGATGCTCCCGGTGCAGGGGAGGTTATGGCGAAATTTTTCGAAAATTTAGGGTGTTAGCCAAATTTTTGAAGAATTTGAAAATTCTCAGAAACTGAAAAGTTGGAGAATGGAAGCCAAGATCGAACGTAGAATTGATTGATCAAACCACTTTCGTCTTCGTTCCTTTTCGGGGACGAAAAGTTTTAAGTGGGGGAGATTGTAATAACCCGGAAATTCTGAACCAGTTTAAAATTTTTATTTTGGCAATTTTAGCGAATTTTGAATATTTAAAATAGATTATTTTAAATAATATCGACGAGAAATTTAATTTGAATATATTCGAACGTATATATTATATACGTCGTCGTTAGAATATAAATATTTATATATAATTATAAATAGAATTGAAAATGGCACGGTAGTTCGATAATTCGATTTCAAACTTCAATTGAATGTACCGGGTGCAAAACAATCCGGATTTTAGTGAAACCAAAAACATTAGGATCTAATTGATGATATCTTTCCAACGAATCCGAAAAATCGAGATTTCATAGCGGGAATCAAAAGATATGTCCAGTTGAAAATGCTGAATAGTCGCTATGGAATTCAGGCCCTTAAAAATGGGAATTTTGCAAACGACCTCGGATTTCGATGAAACCACTTTTGTTGGGTCCGTGATGTAAAGTTATTGCTAGGTTTCAAATTTCATAATTTTTCGAATCAATATGTGAGCGTGGCAAAGGAAAACGCGTTTGACCGGTTTCAGTTGATTTTAATCGACTGGAAATTGGCCATTTTTCCAACGGTCTCAGAATTCGACGAAACTAGTTTTGTTAGGACCGTATCGTCAATGCGAAGCTATAAAATATTTTTTGGGAATTTTTCTAGTTAGTATGTGACCTCGGTAATTTGAAATGTACGTTTAAAATTCAATATAGTGATTTAAATGTAAATTTAACGGAAACTGATTCAAACGATCGAATCAACCTACGATACATATCCCATTGGGTTCGGAATGGGGGTAAAACGCTATGGACGACAAGCGGTGGGTTTGATTTCGACTTCGAAATAAAAAGTTACTTTTTTAAAAAGAGGAAATAAAATAAAATATAAATAATTATATTTATATATACACCCCCCCTCGTTTCTTTAAAATCAGAAATCAAAATAAAATAAAAAACCTAAAACATCGCGCCGCTCCTCCCCTATGCGCTGCCGACCTCGCGCCCGGCGCTGACCATCCTCCCCTCCCTCTCGCCTCCTCACCTCTCCCTCCTTCTTCCTTCTGCGACGCACGCTCGAGCCCAAACCCGCCACCCTGCATCGACGCTGCGACCCCCACTGCCCTCTGCTCCCCTCCTTCTGCCGCAATTCCTCCTCCCCCTCCAGTCGCGACATCCTTTTCCCCCCTTTTTTCTTTGCTGAAAAAACGGTAAGTTTTAATTTGTTGTAATTTAATTAATTTATTTCTTTCTTGTATATATGATTAACAAGCAGAGAGAATCGGTTTTTGTGTAGGTTTTAAATTAGTTGAATTAGGATTTTTAAATTAGTTGAATTAGGGTTTTTGAATTAGTTAAGTAAGAGTTTTTATAAAGGAAAATTTAGAGATTTTTAAAATGTTAAAGACGAGATTTTTAAAATGTCAAAGACGAGATTTTTAAAATGTCAAAGACGAGATTTTTAAAATGTCAAAGACGAGATTTTTAAAATGTTAAAGACGAGATTTTTAAAATGTTGAAGACGAGATTTTTAAAATTTGAAAAGACGATATTTTGATATGAGTAGCGATGTAAAAATATGATTTTTACTTCGGGAAAAATATAATCTTTATATTTGAAAAGGCGAAAACTTTATTTTTGAAAAGGCGGAATCTTTATATGAAGAATAGCGTGATAAAAATATAATCTTTACTATATGAACATCGATGTGAAATTATAATTTTTATCTATATAGTAGCGGTATAAAAATTCGATTTTTATATATTGAATAGCGGAATAAAAATTCGATTTTTAAATGTAGGAAGCGATTATAAAAATATGATTTTTATTTTAAAGACATCAGCAAATATAAAAATGTGTGATTTTTATATATGTAGTGGCTACGGGCAACGAAGATGACGAAGATGCGATAGCGATGAAGATTTCTATCAATGAAGTGCCGTGGAGATTTGGATAACTATCTGTGAGAATTTCTCACCTTTCAATTTCTTTTCTAATTATATATTTATACTAGGATGCAGACGGTGCTTAGTAGCACCCGACACAATCGTCCACAGACCATGGACTTGTTTGTTTGGTTGCATAGATTAGTTGGATTATTTGATTGAAATTGAATTGTTTGGTGAAATGAATGGATTTGATTGATGTGTGAATGGCGTGGGCCTTCACTAGACCGGGGATAAGGCTAGGCCTCGTTCCGTTTCTAGTATCGTGCCGTTATGCCGCCGAAATTTGGTAAAATAAGTTAGAAAAATAAAAATATCATTTTTATTTTGTAAATGAACTGAATAAGAATTCATGTGTTAAAATAAGATATTTTATCGTTAAAAATATAATTTTTAACGTGAATGTGAATAAATAAAATATTCATTTACAAACCAGACGGTTTGTTTATGTACACCTATTTGCAGGATATTGATTGGGTCGATAAATTTTACACATCGCCCAACTGCACGAATAAAATCTATGTTTGATTTTTTGAAACCCCACACGGGTGTTGGGATGAAATATGAAGTTCACTCATCCTGATTGATTAAATATGTCGATCGATTGATTGACAGGCTGTTATAAGCGTTAGATATCTATATTTGATGCTTATACAGTGTAGTGCACTTTGGTTGATGGTTGATTATTTTTCAATGCTATTATATACGTGTGATGTATGAAAATCCATATAATTAACATTATATGGTGATTGATTGGGCCTCATTCCAGTTTAGAAAATAAAGAATAATATGATATAAAGGTTCATGTGTTGACAGTACTCATCCATTGAGATTAGTCATGTGTTAAACGAAATATTTTAATAATAAAATTTACATCTTTAATAATAAAATTTACATCTTTATTAATATAATATAAAGGTTCATGTGTTGACTGTACTCATCCGTTGAGATTAGTCATGTGTTGAACGAAATAATTTAACAAAAATAGTCACACGTGGACAGTACTCATTCATTGAGATTAGTCGTGGGTTGACAAAAATAAATACTCATTTGCTGAAAATAGAAATATTTGAAATAGAATATTTGAAAATAGAAATATATGAAGCCGTGTTGATTAGATTGACGCCATTTTGACGTGAACGATATTTATATCGATTTTACTCATTTCGAAATGAATTGAATATATAACGATTTCGAAATGAATTGAATATATAACGATTTCGAAATGAATTGAACATATAACGATTTCGAAATGAATTGAACATATAACGATTTCGAAATGAATTGAATATATAACGATTTCGAAATGAATTGAATATATAACGATTTCGAAATGAATTGAATATAAAGCAATTTCGAAATGAATTGAATATAAAGCAATTTCGAAATGAATTAAATATAAAGCGATTTCGAAATGAATTGAATATATAACGATTTCGAAATGAATTGAATATATAACGATTTCGAAAGAATTGAATATATAACGAATTTGAATTGAATCGAATAGGAAACCAATTTGAATTGAATCGAATAGAAAACCAATTTGAATTGAATCGAATAGAAAACCACTTTGAATTGAATCGAATTGGAAACGAATTCGAATTGAATTTAAAACGAGTTGAAATGAATTCAAATTGAATTGAAATTTGAATTGAATAGAAATGAATTTTAAAACGAATTTATAAGGAAAGATTCAATTTTGATTTGAATTGAGATGGAAGTTGAAATCGTTTTTGAAACAAATTCAAACCGATTTATAAAATTCGTTTTAAATAGAAATCGACGAAATATATATTATATATATATATATATAATATAATGGCCTGAATAGAACGCGTCGCGCCGCGGCCGTTCGTGAATTTCGACCATTTATTTCAAACGGACATTACGGGAGATCCGACCGTCGGATTCTCCTAAAACTGGAACCGTTGGGTTCGTATCGAAAAGAGCTTTCTAACGAATATTTGAAATTTGAAATCTAACGGTTGGATTTGGAGATACGTCCAAATCAAATTCGAAAAAGGTTATTGTAAGTGCAACTCGATGGCCATTGTTGGAAATCGACTGTACGGGCCTTGATAAAATTATTAAAAATATCAATAATTTGTGTAAAATCAGAAGAAATGATTTGGGAAAATTTGGGATGAAAAACTCCATATTTGAAAAGATAAAAATAGATTTTTATCGAAATGAACTAGTTTGAACTCAATTTAAAACCCGGGTTTTTATTTTTTAAATAAATAAATTAGATTTAAAAAGGGGTTTTAAATAATCAGAATTCCTAATATATTTGATTTGAGTTGAACTAGAATTGATTTGTGGGTTTATCGTGAACTGTGTTTTAAACAACACTAGTTCTTTAACCCGATAACAAATAGAATGTGATTTGGGTTTGTCGTGAACTGTGTTTTAAATAACACCTAGTTTTTTAACACAGTAAAAGGAGTTTTAAATGAATCTGTAATTAGATTGAAATGTGAATCTATAATCTAAATTATCAAATTTAGAAATGAGCGGGAATGGAGTATTACCAGTTTTGCTCCAAAGCGATAGTTAAATCTTTAATTAGATTTGAACGTGAAATGGTAATTAATTTTACCGATAACACCACGGTGTTAGATATGGAGTATTACCAGTTTTGCTTCATGGGATGAATAGGTTGGGATTGGGAAATAAATAATTACTTCGTTACGGTTCGCTAATCTCGACTAGTTGGAAAAACCATAATTTGGTTTTAAATGACATCCAAAGGAAGATTACAGGATAAATTTTAAAGAATTTATCTTGGATAAAATTAATGGGAACCTTTCCCTAAGAATGTGGAATTTAGAAACTAGCTGTAGGTTGGCTAAGAAGAATGGTTTCCTGGGTATTGATCTGATGTTGGTTTCGGCCTTCGGGGTTAATGTTTGGGAAATTGTTCTCTTGCTAATTTGCGGTTAGTGACTAATGAATTGGAATGAGGCGTATGTTGTTTGTGTAACGTTTGGTTTTAATATACGCGGGTTGTTCGGAAAGTCCAGGTTTACACCCATTCTGAATAACCAATTCGACGATATGTCGAAGATGAAGATGGTGGTCGAAGACCAGAAGTCTTCACATCGTTTGGGTAATTACTGACGATCCTGATTGGGCAGTACACCCAAGAGGATGGAAATAGTTGGTGGTTGTCCAGACGTACTTGGAGATGGATGGATATGCGAGGAAAGTGCCTCCGGTTTCGTTCAGACCCAGAACGGACTTGTAAATGGATTGTGTGTCTGACATTGGATTTTATTCTGTGTAGATTGATTTCTGTTAAATATATATCTGTTTGGCGGCGGAGAATTTATTCTCTTTCTTAACGCCCTTCTCTGAGACGTACGAGCTTAGAGGTTATATATCGATAGATATCAATCGCATGGCATGAATTGCCACTATGGCACGCTGAGTTGCATGGATCAAGGCTTCTGTTGAAAAGCAAAGTCTTGTGGTTGATGATCAAAGCACAACCTTTGTGGCAGCTTTGTGTATAACGTGAATTCGCGAGCCTCACACCTCGGTATGAGTTAAAAACGGGATACGGGCCGTTGGGAGAACACGACGTTTCTTTCTAGCTTTGGTGGTGTCAGTGACTTACCAGCCCTGACATTTATATACTTTTCACCTTTGTGGTTGTTGGAATGAGGCGCCTCGATATTAGGTCTGTAAGGACCGGGAAACGTGTGTTCAGGAATTGCCAATCCTCTAACGTAAGTGAGGACCGGCCCAACCGATCCAAGTGGCTGCCCAGAGTGTGTAGTCCTGAGCATTTGCTAGAATGTCTCGAAGCGGAGAGGAGCTTGCCCCTTGCCTCGACTCATGATGGAAATCCAATTTCCAATACGTGTATCGCAGTTTTAATTGTAGAACTAGTATGGTGACATAGTAGCATGGGATGCTATGCCGTCTATGATTTATATTTATGATTGAAACTGTTTTGACACTATACACTTATTATAGTATCAAATGATTTGTTTTAAACGTACCAAGCATGTTTGGCTATTATAAGGTAAAACCCTATCCTCCGGCTTGCGTTGCATTGTGTGATGGGACCTGGGTCTTATAATAGCTTCATTTTTCGAAAAAGCATTGTGTTGTTTATTCTATGCACTGGTATTCTTGGGAGGAAACCCGTTCCGTGTTATACGGCGTGGTCCCTTGAATTACTCTCTTTTAAAATAAAGTTTTAATAACTGTTTTAGTTCTCACACCAGTCACATGACTGACCTGGAGTTTATTGTTTTAACCTAAACTCTGGGTGCCCCTATTTTCCGCACGGGCAGCTAGTAGTTTTGGTTTTGCAGATTCATATTCACAGGATCCTGGTTTGCAGCTGGAATGATATCCGGAAAGCTCTGTATCCGTATATCACCTTCAGTTGTGCTTTGTATTATTTTTCCGCTGCTATGTATTTATTGTAAGCTCTGATATTTATCGAATGTAATTTATTCATTTATACTCTGTATATTCTTGTATCTGATGGAATTGTTGTAATAACAATGAAATGTTCTTCCGTCTGCGTTCATTTGTGTGTTGTTCTCAAAGTATCTGCTCTTTCCTTCACGGGGAAGTAACGGGTCCTTACATATAGTGACCAATGACGGCTAGGTTTTGAGGGGAAATGTCATTATATTTTACGAGTATATATGCATGTCCAGGTGGACCTGCATTTGATTGTCGAACCATTTTTTATAGCATAGCTATTAAAAAGTTGACAATAAAATCGGTGAAATGATCGCTTACCATATCAACACATTCAGATATAGCCAACGCACATGAATTACCTTATGAACTGGTTCGAAGTACATGAATAGGAAAATCCAACTTATAACAAACAATAATGTTTTATGTACCAATTTTAGTCCAAACCAATTATTTTGTCAACTAATGTGTTCATGAACTTATATCCGATTAATTTATCAATATTTTCTCTATGTATTTTTATATTATATTAATACTCTGTGTAAATACATAGTATAAACCAAGTACTAAGGCCCATCTGTTGGATGTGTTCATAAGGAACCATAAGAAAAAAAAATCTTATAAAATAATAGTTATATATGTAAGCATTCTCAACAAAATACCGTTTAGCAATTATTTCTTAACAATGTGAAATTTTAAGAGGTAAAACCAAAAAGTAATTGTATGCATTAGCATTCAATAAAAGATAACATTTCAAGAATCTAATGTACATAGTAGCAGGTTTCAAATTTCCCATTCAAGGTTATTTATCTGCCCTTTAACCAACATAATGTGAATCTTGGTAGACCCATAAAAAATGAGTATTACTTTAATTTGATAACTAAAGTCTAACGTAGATCATGTTTATAACACATCCCAAGAAGGAACGAGGTAATACCAAGCATTCTTCTGTTAGTTTACCTATTACCACACAATCATAAAACCAATAAAATACCCAAGAAAAAATCATACTGCATGAAACCCATACTTGAAGGCTTCATTACATGCAAATAGTTATGAAAAATCCATAAGCATACAAATATATCTTGGCAAATGAAAACGAAAAGAATATCAACACTTATTTATTCCTTCTTAACAATAGCATTCACATTCGCATTCACAATTCTCTTACACCAACTTCCTCATGCCAGAATCCTCAAACCAATATATATTTGAAGCAAAGGTCAAACCTGGAAAACAAATAAAAAAACTATGTAAATCATTTATGCAACACTATCTAATCATAATTAAATGGAAGCACACATAATCCAAAACGCCTTTGGCATAATTGCTAATCATTAGAAGTTAGAAGTTTTTTGTGAAAAGGCTTGTAACCTTGGATAAAACATATGAAATAAATGACCATCTATTTTCCCAAATAGGTATTTCCTTATTTGCACCGTATAAATGACCAATGTTTTGAATATTAGAAAACTGGCACTTAGTAAACTAAATTCTACGTAACAGTAAATGATATAACTTTACACACAAAATAACTGAATGTTTATCGTCCATTAGAAAAGTAAAGGGATTCACGAAAAAATAAATCTTTCCTGCTCCTACCTGCCTTTTTAAATCTGAATGCATGCTCTTCCTTTCTACCATTGCTTCTCTTCTTCTATTTTATAGTATGTTGTCTGCTATACTTCCATCTTCACAAATCTGAACTCCTCCTTCCATAAAGAAAAAAGTTTTGTGCCATAGAATGTGTCTCTCCCTCTCCACATTTTTCCTTCTCTATTTTTTCCATATCTTTGAATCTTTGAGCGTGCACAGTGTCCCGCCATCAAAGCTCCTCTCTCCCGCCTTACAACCACGCCCTCCATCACCATCACCGAACCAGCGCCCTTCAAGTCGTCTCCTTCCTCACCCATGCATTCGAGTTTGAGCCCAATAGCCAAGCCTAGATTCACACTTACGCAACCGTGTTTACCGCCCATTCACCAAAGACCCGTCACACATCAATCCTACACCACCGTAGCTAACTTAAAGGTCATCCACCACCTAAATCTTGTAGTAGCTCATAGCAACCTGTCATATAGCCGGATCCGACCTAATCTCCTCCTTTCCCTTGAAACTGTCTCCAACTTGTTTCCTTCCCTAGCCCACTTCAGCCTAGTTCGTCGCGTCCAACCCACACTCCAACCACATATCCCGCCACCCCGTGGCTACCCCCCTTTCGACCTCTTTTATACTAAAAAGAAAGGTAAAAAACTAACAAATGCAACCTTCATGTTAAACCTTTTAGCATGCATTTCCAAAAATGTAGCGTGTTTTCCCCTTTCCAAACCTATAGTATGCATTTTCAGATCAATGCATGCCTTCCTATTCTTCTTGATTCTTCTAAAAACTATTGAAAACTATTGATTTCAACATTTTCTCCATTCGTGCATCATCAACATGTTGTTGCACTTGAAATATTATATAAAATTATAAATATAACATATATAGTTTATACATAATCAAGCCAAAAATCATAGCACTCTTCATGCTGCATAAACTTTTCATATTTAGATAAGTTATAATCACTTGTAACTATGCGAAGAATCCTGAGAGGAAAGGCAAAATCCAGCAAACTCATAAATTACGAACTCTTCATGCTGCATTAACTTTTCATATTAAGAATATTTCAACAAATAAGATTTCAGACGAATATAAATCCAATGGTATAAAAGAAAGAAATAAGTTGTCATGCCCTTGTAACATCATGAAAATGACTAACCATGCAGAAATGGTAGTGCAGAATAGGACAAAGCAGTGCATGGTAAGAATAGGAAAAAATTCACAAATATTGTCATAAACTAAACAAATATGTGGAATCAACCAAAACAATTTTGTCTGAATTTACTGAAAATGAAATCGACGAACAATCAGAATCTTTAAATCGAAAGGGATGACAAAATGAAGCACTCTACAATACAATGCAAAATATATGAAGATTGGGAATAGCCAAATTGAAAGTATTAAAACATATCTAAACTCAGTAAATTTCATATAAAAAATATTATAACTTCTAATTTTGTAGATAGCATTGCTTATATACACCCCCCCCCCCCCACACACACACACCCTCTGTAAAAGCACCATTTTAGTATCTTAATTGTAACTCTAACAACACTATTTTAAACACTACATAAGTTATAGTCATATTATATTATACTAAAGATTATTTCCACAAAGTTAGGAGTTATTCGAAATTTGATTCTCTAGAATAATGATTAAAATAATTATTTCAGTGGTGACCATCGATCTTTAATTTTGTAGGTTAAATATTAAAAACTGGTCGCATTTTCTATGTAGATAGTATCTAAAATGTAGGTTAATCATCATCAAAATTTAATAGCTTTCTGAGTAATGTAACCCAAAATGTTACTTGATTTCAAAAGGGTGTTATAAAAGAGAAGAGCAACCGAACTTTCGTAACGTGTACACATGTTCAAATGTGTGAGTTCTTATTCTAATTTTTAAAGATGAGACAATAAACATCTCTCGATGGATGTATTACGAGTAACTGAATTGGATCAAAACTGTAAAGGCTCGGAAAAAAATCGATGCTCGAATTTTCGACAATAATATATAAATCCGTATTACTTGCCAAAAATCCAAGTATCAAATCCCAGAACATTAGGAGAAAGAAAGGTGAGAAAAGAAAGAAAGAAATATTAGAATAGAAGAATAAGAAAATTAGAATCTTACAGCAAAACGAACAAAATATAATATATCAAAACTCTTTATACAAAATGAAGCAGTATATATATGATTACAACATTAGAGTATACATTCCTATCAATCAATACACACAGCGGAATAACTAGTACCAGAAATATGTGGAATACGTCTCGGCTCCAACTCCTCTTCTGAAAACTCCAAGAGAAACCTAACCTGGAATATACTCGGTCTGACCCGAGCACATTAGAAGCAAAGCAAAATTCACCTGGATCAGTCTAGAATACTTTCAGTGATAAAATCATAGCACAAACAACTTGTTTAACTTTGAAAATCCTTTCAAAAGAAAGGGATAATAGTAAGACCAATCCACACATGAACATGGACGGTTTTTACCTTACTATAACCTAAATCAAGTTTGATATATCAAAATCCAGTGATATTATAATAATGCCTATCAAATCATAAATAAATAACCATCTAGCAGAACGCTTGCATCTCACGCTCTACATATTTATATTAAAATCAAAAACTGCAAGGCTCTTATTGAAGATCGGATTCTGACTATGACAAGGTATGGAGCCACCTGCCGATAATGTATCTCTAGAGGGGAATACACTGGGTTCAACAAGAATGTCTTGCAACCCAACCCATACATGACCGACCACTCATTTAACTTGAGTGTATCAAATATATTGTCACCCTTTCGGCTTTTTGTCGCGACCACTGAAATTTCCGAGAGATACAGAAATGAAAAGAAGTAACAAATATGAATGTTCTCTAGATTGTCGACAATATACCCTACTTGGAAATGACCCCACCTAGCCATGCTGCCTGCCCAATTTTTGTCATTTCCCAGCTGTGAGGCTTGAGGCTACGTTTATTTTCTCAGAACATCTGGCCACCATTTACTTTGAATGCCACGTTGTCAAATCTGTCAAATCACTAACTGATGCCCATTTCTCCACCATTAAACTTGATATATTTGTAAAAATCAACGTACATGACTCTTAAGGAAATACCCTGTCAGACATTCGTCCATACAAGTCATCCAGGAACAGGATGAACCGAAGGCGCCCTCCTACCACATCCTAGGAATCGCCCAAAGGATCAGCAGCGAGTAGTCCTTGCAAATCCATAGATTTCAATCACGATCGAACAATAGTTTATCTCCTGGGGCGACCTAGAGATTATATGTAGTTCTTCCGTTTCATGAAGTTTGACGGTCTTCAATTGCTCCATCTTCATTTGCAGCCAGTTAGTTTTATACGCAACATTGATTCGAAGTGGTTTTGGGTTTAGTTCCCATCTCGGTCTCTTTGAAACAACACGTCAAAAAGGTATAATATATTTCATCGATAGTTTGGTGTTTTAACTATCAATGTCACAACAGTACAATCAAGTATATTGGCCGTTCTGATTTATTCACTAAAACTATATCGTCGATTCTTAAAAATCGATTTATATTCTTATTTTAGTTTCCACTGTTTTTGTCACATTGAAACACGATAATATATCTTTGACTCCACTCCACTACTTTGCTTTGAAAACATCACTATATTCACTAAATCTTTTATTTCCTTTACTTCTGAAAAATCACCACCTATAGATACATTCAATTCCAAAATATTTCCGCTTCAAAACTTGAGTCAAACGATGTTTATTTGTACATCGTTTTACTTTAGAACAATTAGTCTCATTACATTCAAAATCTTGCAAAGGCGTCACAATATCCTCTTAAACAAATTTTAACCCCTTTACCATCACAAACTAATATCATCCCTTGATAATAGCGAAGTCGCTCAAGTTGGGGTATTCTAATTACGTCTCAGACCTTAATCGACGACGTTCTTATCTCAGAGTGGATAAAAGTTTGAAACACAAATCCCATCATTCCCTTTACTGTTTACTCAAAAATATGGTTTAATAACCGTTCCTTGTATTTGCACCATATTCCCCATTTAACTCTTTAACCCATTTTAACTAACGTAAAATCTCTTTTGCTTTGAACCTCAATAATATAACTCGTTTGGTTTTGCTTCAAAACCATTTACTAAGTCTTTTACCCAAATTTTACTATGCCTTATTCCCTTGCGAATCTTCTTTCAACTTATACTTGTTTATTTAATCCAATTCCTTAAGTAACCTTATTTTAAATTCATCGCATGGATTTATACTTTTTTTTTTATAAACTTGGTATTCGCTTACCAATCTCCTCTTCGATTTACTTAACTTGAATTAAATTCTAAATCTTCTTATGGAATCCATTTATCATTTTACTTTTCGCAATTATATTTCACTTTGTTCTACTTAATTAAATAATTAAGTAAAAACAAATCTTGTTGGAATCTTTGCATTACACGTCTCCTTATACTTTCAATTATACTTTGATTCCATTATTAAATCTCTTACGAAAATCTCTTTCTAATTCCCTTGCTTATACTTAGTTCAATCATTAAACAACAGTTACTTAAAAATGACACATTAGCTTCAGAACTTGTTTTTATAACTTTGGTATACATCGCTCATAACACGATTCATTATAAAACTTGATCACTTCCTAGTTTGCTTCCATTTAAGAAGGTAAATTACCTTAATTATTATTAAAATAATTAATTTCGTTATTACCTGAAGTAAAATATAGTTCACTTCGTTAAAAATAGATTAGCTGATCACTTAACGACCTTATCAAACAATAACTACTTCACTCGTGATTTTGTAAACATTTAAAATATAAATAAAAAGATAATTAATATTTTAGAAATATTATTAAACCAATGGTTCGTTAAACCATTTTTATTAGATTAATCGAAAACCGATCGATCTAATTATTACTTCTAATTAACCAATTGACTCCATCAATTTAACATCAACTATTTATTAACTGATGTCACTTACTACTCTCATTAGATTAATCTAATTATATTCTTCAACTATTTTTCCTTAAAACAGTAATTTCTAAAATTTAATCTATAGGTTCAATTTATTAAAAACATTGAAACCATGTATAAATATTGATTATTTTAAAACTTTATTTTAAACAGAAATATAATTTAAAAACTCCACTTTAGTTATAAAAATAAATTTTATAACTTCAATTACGTCAATTCGCCTAAGGGTGAACTAACGTTTTTTTTTATATAAAAACAATGCTTAGATTATTTGCTGCCAATAACTTAACCAATACCATTCATTAGTTAAAAACATCACACCAACGTTGAATTTCAACTCAACGTTCAATATATAGTCAACCATCACTATTTAATCAAAATATAAAGTTGTTTGGGGTAAACAGTTCATATTTGAATAATATGAAAAACAAACAACACACGATATATTTGAGGAATTCAGTTGGATCCCTCCAACCTGTTCTTCCCTGTATCACAGATCATTATGTCATATAATAACTGCATATGAAATGAATAAATTAAAATAAATCATCTGACATGATACTAATATAGATGTCAGAAATAATCAATAGCAACCAAGGCATCCAAACATTCAATTTATGTTATTAACTATAAATTATGGTTATATGAATTTAACACATCCTAGCACTCCATAAAAGTGTGAGAATTAATTTACCGTTTATTTGGATTGACGATTCGCGTGTTATTTCAATTTTAAACATCGTTTAAAATTAAATGAATTCCGAATAGCTCTAACCCATTTCAAACCAGCCCAGCAGCATTGTATTTGTCTTTGTGGTTCCAGTGTCCCTTATTTCGCGTAAATTTGTTTACGAACGAATGTGTTATATCTATTACCAGTTTATATACAAAGTAAAATAACTTAATTAATTAATTAATTTAAAACTAATAGAACATTTATTACCAATTTAATGGATTAAGCCATGCTATTTTTCTTCTTCTTCACCAAAAAACTTCTACTTGCAAATATGCCTGCTGCTACAGGCATGCCAAACATCAAACCTCCCATTGCCTCCATCCAATCCCCTAACATGCACACACGTACCACCTCCCCACCCTTCTATTTTCTTGTCTGAAATTAACCCAACAGCACTGCGTGCACCTCCCCCTTGGAAATGCCCCCCTTGCATTCGTTTCCCAAACCATCCATGCTCTCTCGTTCAAAAGCGATCCACTGCTGCTTCTAAAGTACCAAACACGCACAGCTTCTCGAAGAACTGCCCTTAGCCATTTACTGCATGCTCATGCCTGGAAGAAAACAGCAACCACCCCTCGTTCATCACTTCCCCACGTAAAAGAAAATAATGCTGCTGCCCAAACCTTAGTAAACTCGACTTCCGCTTTGAAACAAACATCAAAGCTCCACCATAATCGAAAGAAAACCCTCCTTTCCACGCGATGCTCCAGTATATTTTTTTTCCCAAAACACAACTACTTCATCATATCTCTCTTTTGACCTCTCATACAACAATCATGCTTTCGTCGATCCCCTCCTCCTGCCCTCAGCACCAACTTCGAACTGCTATCCGCATCGCACTATACACAGTGTGTTACCCTTGCTCACAAAGTCCACTGGTTGGCCATGTTGAAAATTTTATGTTGCTCTGATACCACTTTGTTAGAAATATATGTGGAGGAAGAGAAACAAATTAGAAGAAAGTAGAATATTTTAAGGGAGAAAAAAACTTTATTGCTTGATTCTTCTTGCTTGATTATTGATTGATTGATTGATACAAATGAATGATTACATCATAATTTATATAAGAGAGAATCTCTAGAATTTTCTTTTTCTAGACTTTTCTTCATTTTACATATTTGTTTAGTCTAGATTCTTCTCTAATCTTATTTTGATAACTCTAATATTTATTACCATATATTTTGTGCTTCCCTAAATACAAGAATAAAATTTGTCACATAATCAACATTTCCTTAAAAACCAAGTTTATTTCCAACATCCCCCGTAATCTTGGTTTTGCAAATTGATGCAAGATTTTGATTCTTTGTATTTTATGTGCTTTGGTAGGACTAAAGAAATTATCCAAATTTTCTTTTTTCGTTTCTTCCTCTTTCCCAATATGAAGATCTTCGATGCAACTTCCTCAACGGTGCTCCATTCTTTTTGTCCTCCTTCATTAGCACATGACGTTCCAAAAAGTGTGCGCTCTAGCTTCCATCTTATTCCGGTGTCATAAACTTTGAATGAATCATATATGGCATCTTTAAATTCTTTAAAAAATTCACTTTTACAGTATTTGTTCAATTCAAATTCTTTGTTTGTGTTAACTAATATCGAACAAACAACAACGCTAGCCTTTTTCTCACCAACAGCTTCAAGCGCGACTTTAGACTCTTCTTCCACGATAGCATCCTCTCTCTCATTAATAATTTTAGATTCAGTAACATCATCAAGCTTCTCATTATCGTCATTCTTCGTATTAGGCACCGCTTCACTTACTTCTTCAACTTGAGTTTTTTGTTCATCGTCTACCTCATTCAACTCCACTACACTGTCAGCTTCTTCAAAATCATTAGTGCAAAACTCAACTTCAATAGATTTCAAATCTCTCTTTTTTTCAATAGCATTAATGTTACTAGAACTTTTATTCTCCTCTTCCGCCTCGATGACCGAACTCACTGCAATAATATCAGATTCATTCTTCTCTTGTTCGACTATGGGCACTAAACTTTCTTCAACTTTAGCTATATTTTCTTTTCCTACTTCATTTGATTCAACCGCTCTATAAACATTCATGGCATTACTTGCATCAAGCCCAACTTCAGTATCCTTCCTTTTATAAGCAGCAGTCCCAGCTTCCTTTTGCTTCTGCACCTCCTTTTTCCCCTCCTTTTCTGTCTCATCCATTATCTCTTCTTCCACAGGCTCTGGCGTAGTCTCTTCTTTCTTCTTCTTTTGCTCCTTCTCGTTCACACTCTCACTATCATTCTTTTCATCTTTTCCATATACCTTTTTCAAGAGATTCCATGAATCTTTTGTACACCTTCCTCTATAAATGAGATCCGAAGCTTTCTCATCGACGTTCTCAGCAATCATCGAAAGAGCACGGTAATCATTTCGTTTTAATTTCGCAAAGGCTTTCTTGTCCATTTGCGACATACTCTGCATGTCTTTACGCCATTCATAGCCATTTTCAACAATTTCCCATAGACCTTTGGAGATTAGCTCCTCTTTTTTCATACTGCTCCATTCCTCAAAATTCTCTTTTGTGAGAACAAACGTCGAAAGAAATAAAAATGTCATAATTTCAATCAGGCTCTGATACCACTTTGTTGAAAATTTTATGTTGCTCTGATACCACTTTGTTAGAAATATATGTGGAGGAAGAGAAACAAATTAGAAGAAAGTAGAATATTTTAAGGGAGAAAAAAACTTTATTGCTTGATTCTTCTTGCTTGATTATTGATTGATTGATTGATACAAATGAATGATTACATCATAATTTATATAAGAGAGAATCTCTAAACTTTTCTTTTTCTAGACTTTTGTTCATTTTACATATTTGTTTAGTCTAGATTTTCTCTAATCTTATTTTGATAACTCTAATATTTATTACCATATATTTTGTGTTTTTCTAAATACAAGAATAAAATTTGTCACATAATCAACATTTCCTTGAAAACCAAGTTTATTTCCAACAGGCCAGTCACTCCTCTGAAGATCCGAGCTCCACACCCCCATCAACTCAGTTTCCCCACTAGCGCTGACTGCTTAGGGAACAAATGCTCCACCTGTAGACAATTCTTCGCTTCCCTAATTTCTGTTACTCATTTCACGTCACCAGATCATCACTGTTTATAAGACCCGCGTTTTACACTGGTACACCATGAAAACTCTTCAGCAAAGCAAACATATTGTTCCCCATATGATTCATGAACTGGAGCCCCATTGTATATAACGTAAAACTCCTCCACTGGTAAAAAGAAAGCAATACCTTCCTTCCACCAAGCTACATATACCTTTGCATTCTTCTTCTGTACTGATCTTCCCCAACGCAACACAGAGCCTCTACTCCATTCACTCCTGTAGCCGTGTTACTCCAGTTCCTTCCATGTAAATTGAAATGCTCCAGTATCATGTAACCTCCTCTCGCATTTCGATCACCAATGAGGTCTTCATATCCCCTCCTTTGAAACCCAATGATTATCAGGCTTCACGAGATTATGTGACCCCACCACCGTAACTTCTCCGTCCCATCCGCCGTGCACGAAACACTCCCTTCTTGCCACCGGAATCCACTAAACCCATTACTGCAAAATGACTCCCCCACTTTCGCCGTCGGCAACCTCAAAACCCGCCCACGCTCTCAAGCCACAATCTGACACCCAGAACATGTTGGAGTTTCGGTGCTTCTGCCCACAGCTAGCCATCACCAAGATCAACACTTCATTTTCAGATAGTGAGAGTTGGAGGAGATCGATGCGAGGAAGCATATGGGCAACCACAGTCTATTGTATTCAGTGAAGGAACCAACAGTTCCATATTTTCCTGTGATCGCAAAGAGAAATTAGATATCCATGTTTATAAGGCAGGGAGACTTCTTATTTGAGTTCACAAGAAATAAGAATGGAGAGGTCAGTTTTGCATTGGAAAAGAATGGACGAGGAAGGTATATTTATAAGGTAAAAATTTTACTGCTAAAGCATGTGCACAGCCGTATTTTTCACATGGCCTACCGTACTCCTCACATGGCTATACGAAAGATCAGAAGACAAACTCATGTGGAACGCAGAAAATTTCTCTCTTGTATGTGCGATCGTTCAGTAAAGGACGGAACAGTATGTTTATTGTTATGTTTATTAACTGAAATTCTTGACTAATAGGCTGTAGGCGGATGCAGATCACCTGGGCCTAATTTCCCCTAGTTCGGTGGTCCGCACCAATTAAATCATTCTATTTGGATGGATTTACACTTTGTTTTTGAAATTCGAGCGTAATTCGGAAAAAGAAGGGAAATTAGATCCAGTTGATCCCAACCTGCTGTAGGCATGTAGTCTGTCCAATTTTCTTCTGATTAGGGAACGGTACAAAAGATTGTCAAATGACAAAAATATTCATTTATAATTTTGTATATGTCTGCACAAGGACAGAAAGTAACATGCCAAAATATTTTATATATGTACAGTCGAAATCCTAGCCAGTGATTACATGGCTCTGGCACAATTTTGAGCGGCAAGCTTTAAATAGGAACAGGGATATTTTTGTTTTCAACGTACTGTTCTTTTGAATATCTACTACAGAAAGCAAGTGCATAGAATTGTTCAAGGGCAGAGTTTTTCACCGATACGAAAAGAAGCGGATGGTTGTTGATCAATAGAGAAAAATATTCGGACAGAACGCAAGTGATAGTGGTAGGATTTTAGACTGCACATGGAGAAATAAATGCAAACAACGGCATGCAGATATATATATATATATATATTGTTTTATATAGGAGACGACGAACGATATTTATCCGAAAACTACTAATGATATTTCAAGCGTATAACGCTACGCATTTATTATTCGCATGAGCACACATTACTCTTAATAGAAATGAAAATTCAAAAATATAAAATATTGCAAATTCAGCCAAATTCCGACTATTTCGAAATTAAATCATTATCTTATTATTTAAACTAATAAAATATTCAAATTTATTAAATTCAAACTATCTAAAATCCAAATCAACATTTAAAACAGATTTTAAATACGGTTAAAAATCTAGGCCGTTACAAAAACAAAGATTTACCTTTTGTGTTCAAAGTGAGTGTAAACCCAATTTCAAGGACGAAATAATATCAAAATTGGGTTACGACAGAATTTCTAGAATTTGAAATCACCATCAATATCATAACTGAAGTAAAAAAATATAAAGAAAAATATTAAATGACATGTGACAGTTTTAAAAATCTTAGAAATAAACCATCCACCTTAATTAGTTTATTTTGTTAAAAAAGATTCCTACTTCCTTTGTCAGTTCATATAATAAGCTACTCTGACTTAAGTTATACATCAATATAAGTGTAGAAACATACCATGTGAAAGTAGATATACATGCATTTTGCCCCGCTAGGACCTATATATTATGTCACAAAAAGCAAATTTGGTAAGAGAAAAATGAGTAACTCGATTATCACTGGGTAAAATTTTCTATAAGGTAATTTATTGATAAAAGGGTAAACAAATTAAAAACTATAGTGATAATGATTTTAGTTCAGGTAACTTACCAGGAAAGGTAGTTTGAGTGCTATAGGATAGTTACAAAACTGACAATTGATGTAAAAAGTTTTCACTATGCAATGATTCTCAACAGCAAGTGAATCCACAAAGTTTTCGGAAAGGATCATTAAACATTGTATACATAGCTATGGAATGATTCTCAACAGCAGGTGAATCTTCATCACTCTTATGCTCAATTTGAACTCTATGGATATGAAAGAAAGAAGTAAATTTGTCACTGGAAATAAGTGAAAAAATTAAACATATATAAAGTTCCATCATTCTTGCAGAAAAAACATGAATTGGAACGGTTAAAAAGTGGTGCAACATTATTACCCAATTTGTGGAAAATAAAAGGATATGGTTTATGATTTATCTAGAGCGGGATTTGCAGAAAGGAGAAAAGACATTGTGGGAGGTTTAAGGCGAGTGGATGAAGAAACTAAGAGAGGTGCTGGAGAAAAAGGTGGAGAAAATAAGTGAGTGGAAATGAAACATGGGTGGATTAGTTAAATGTAACGGGGAGCTTAGTAGCTTACTATCTATCCGTTAAGTTTGAGATGTCAAAATTTTCACCGTCTGATGTTCAATTCTTGACTAAATCACCACCTGAAACACCCCACCTCCGTTAAAGTCGCTCACAAAGAAAATGCCTTATCTTTGGTGGAGGTTTATAAGTAAAATCCACAGATAAACACAAGACAGATATAAATACATGTAACGACCCGTATTCTACGCATCATAGAATCGTAGGATATTTATTTCTTTCACATACGAAGTCGTATGGTCACGTAACTTTGGGAGAGGACTAATGGGGTCATTTCCCATGTTCATGATTTTTCCCGATTTTTAAATGACCATTTTACCCCTAGTTGGCACTGTTTTGGCCATAACTTTTGACTGGAAAGGAATTTTGACCTGAAACCACTTCCATTGGCTCCGGATGATGGTTTCTCTTTCTGTAGAGTGGTCGCATTAGCCAAACGGACTCACCGTTTGGGAGATATGGCTGAAACAAGTTTCAGATGGTGAAAAACAGCTTAATTGGGCTTAACCGGGTGATTAACAGCTAGGCCCAAAGGGGAATTTCGGGATTAGGAGTTTAAAAGGGCTGTTAGGGTTTGAAGAATACCTTTTTCTCATTTTTCAGCCGTCACTTTCCATCCCTCTTGACCTAGCCATGGCCTCCACTCTCTAAATCTCTCTAAAACACCCAAAATCACTTCCTAATCAAGGATTAAGGCTTAGAGGCATCAAATCAAGGAGGATTAGCACAAGAACCGAGGTAGAGCTGCTGTTATATATTGGAATTCGTGCAAATCAGAGGTTCACTTCAGATCTGAAAGTTTTATTGTGGCAAAGGTGAGTGATTAGCATTGTTTTGACACTAATTACAGTTAATCAGGGTGATTAGTGATAATTAGTAAATCCTTACACTATAAAATTCTGGAAAAATATTCTAAAATTCTGAAATGTTATTTTAAACCTCTGACAGAAGTTTGGTTCTATTTGATTAAGTCTTGCTAAGTATATCACTTGATTTGCTTAAACATGCTTAAGGGAAAATTTGGGGTTTTGACCATGTTTGATCCACTTTACATGCTATGATTTGTGTTATGGTGTTTGTGGTCGATACTATATGTTGCTATGACTGTATGAGATGTTTTGTGATTGTTTAGAAGTGTTAGTTTGGTCAAAAACGCCGTCGAATGGCGAAAAATAGTCGCTGGAACGAAGTGCAGGAAATAGCCCGGATCGGTTCGCCCATATCCCTGCGATCCGAACCAATTGAAGCTCGCGCCTTGTCTTTCACGAACCGACCCGCCTCACGAACTGATGAAAAGTCACGATCCGACTGGGGCGCCACGAATCGACGTGTCACGAACCGATGCAGCGCCGTGTCCAAACTAAAGTACCTCGATCCGAATCGCTCTAGCTTTGTGGACCACGAACCGATCAGAAGGTGCGATCCGAGATGAGGCGCGACGATCCAGACGAGGTAGCACGACCCGAACCCAATGGGTTGCCAGCGCCACGAGCTGTTGAGGCGCGATCCGTATGGCGCGACACGATCCGATGGAGCTGGAGCACCACGAGCTAGCAGGAACTCGACCCGATCCGATTGGGGAGGCGTGCCACGAACCGAACCATCCAAGGGAGCACGATCCGAGGAGAAGACTGAATGAAGACCGATCCGGAGGTAAAGACTATAAACCAAGATGCAAAGGTAGTCCAAATGGAAGTTAGAGCTCAGAATCCCGGAACCAGTTGGGAACCAATGAGTTCACTTCATGAGTTGGGCTTTGCTGCGGGACGAGTGCAAATGAGTTGTCGATGTCTATGACTTTGGATCACTATGTATGGGAGGTATGTGAACGGATTCAGGGCCAAAGTGGCCTAGGTACGACTAAAGGGCTATAAACCAATGAAGTGGGGGTCATTTGTAAAGATTTGGTCATGACTCCATGTGGTAAGCTTGGTAGTAGCAGTAGTTGTACAAGTTGAACTCTGTCACTACTTCAATGGGTCTAGTGATTGACAGTGGTGGACATCGTATACTTTACGCACTGAGTGAGAGACGTGAGGATGGTTGCTATGCTTGATTGTTTGACATACACACCCCCACCCCCGTATTCCTACACCATGTGTTGTTGGCATCCTAGAGTATTGTACGGTATGTAGTACTGACTCTTTGGTTGCAGATCCAGGTTCAGGTATGGTTTAGTATACCTGTTATTATTCTGTTTAGATGCTTATCGCTCATACCAGGCTTTATGTCTGACCCAGAGTTTTATGTCTCCTCTTATTACTCTGGGTGCTCACACGAGCAGACTAGAGACAGGTTAGCTGGTGATGCACGGGTAGATGATCCGGAGACGAGCAGGAGGCTTCCACGTAATATACATATAATATTCTCCCTGTGTTGTTGAAGATCACTGCTTGGGCATTGGTGGTGCATCTTCTACTTTAGCTTTCTTTTGTTTAGAGACAGTAAATTTGGAAAATTGTAATAAGCTGTATTTGGATTTCCGCTGCTCTGATGATTGATGTTGATTTTAGTTATCAGCTTATGCACTGTCTCACCTGTTTTATGTCAAGTATGTTATTATGATATTTTATTCCATGCGTTGTGAGGCATTCTACAGGTTTCTCATTAATTAATTTCCTTCTTTTCTTTCTTCTGACGACCGTCCCATGCTAGTCGGGCATGTGTACAGCGCACTTTCGGAGGAAATGCAGGCTGGTGCGGGGCGGGCCGTCACACTTGGTATCAGAGCTCTAGGTTGCGTAGTTAACCTAGGGAATTTATCAGGGAGAGATAATATACGTATACGAGAGAGCGTATTTGTGATTACTTTGGTTTTTAAAAGCTATATATATATATATATATACACTATTACTAGTATAAGGATGAAGTCGTACTGCACTAGCACCACTATGGAGTCGTTAATCGTTTCCTTTTTTCAGATCGACGATGAGCCGATATACTAGAGGTGCTGGTAGGGGAGCCAATAATGGGAATGCTGCTGACATGAGGACGATGTTTACTGACCTCATGAGAGAGATGCTTAGAGATGTACAGAGGGCAGCTCCCAATGGTGGAAATGGTGGTGGTCCAATAGTGCAGGCGCCAAGAGTCGACTTCGCCAAGCTGAATAAGGATTATACTAGCCTTGGTGGAAAGCCGTTCCACGGAACGGAGTCGGCCACGGATGTTCAAGATTGGTTAGATAGTTGCGAACGTATCTTCGAGGATTTGGGTATCGAGGATGCGATGAAGAGAAATCTAGCGTCCCGTCAGCTGCAAGGGCGGGCAATGAATTGGTGGAATGCTATAAAGGCAGCTACTCCCGAAGATCAGATTACTTGGGAGCAGTTTAAAGCTCGCTTTAGCGAGAAGTTCATTCCAGCTGCTCAGAAGTCAGTGTTGTTTAAGAAATTCTTGGAGCTCAAGCAAAATGGCAGAGCTGTCTCGGAGTACATTGCTGAATTCGACACTTTGTCGAAGTATGGGTTATCTCTTATTGATACTACCGAGAAGAAGAATGAGAAATTCATAACTGGTTTGGATCAGTACTTAGGGGAAAGGCTTATTAACCACATCGATGAGACGTTTGAGTCGATTGTGGGGAAAGCATTAAGATCAGAAAGTCTCTACCCTAAGCCGAAGACTGAGGTTGCATCCGCAGATGAGCCAAAGCCACAAGCAAGTGGTGGAGGCAAGGGTGGTTTCCAGAATAAGAGAAAGCAGAATCAGATTAAGGATGGCCAGAAGAAAAAGAATAAGCAAGAAGTTGAGTGCTTCAGCTGTGGTAAGAAGGGCCATTATGCTAGTAATTGCCGGGCCAAGCCAGCGGATAGGAAGTGCTTCAACTGTGGCCAAATGGGACATCACAAGGACAAGTGTCCGCAACCCCCTAAAGAAAAGCAATTGGTGAAAGCATATGCTCTCAATGCTATTCCTTCTTCGTCGAATGCCCCAACTGCGGCGGAGAAGGGAAAGAATGTCGTCATTCAAGGTAT
>JASFAX010006859.1:0-29522 GCA_030737875.1 Allium sativum
GTGGACCCGACCCGAAGCGCTTGGGAAGGAGGACAGGATCGGAGGAGCTCATCAGGACCCGATTCGACCCTGTTGGGTGACCATGACCCGACCTTAGGAGGATGGTGGAACTAGTTGAGGGCTCATGAACCGAAGAGGCACCACGACCTAAAGTACACCGATCCGAATGGAGGAACTCGATGCGAACCGAGGAGCTGGTGACCACGACCTGAAGCAAAGTGAAGTGAAGAAATGAAGACCGATCCGGAAAAGAAGGTGATGACCAAAACCCGAGATGAAAAGGTAGTCCAAGTGGGAAGTTTGTACTCTGGATCCAGTTGGGAACCAACGAGTGAACTTCATGATTGGGCTTTGCTGCGGGACGTGTGAAAAGGGGTTGTCGATGTCTATAACTTTAAATCACTATGTGTAGGGGGTACGTGAACGGATTCAGGGCCACCGTGGCCTTGGTACGACTAAAGAGCTATAGACCAATGAAGTGGGGTCATTTGTAAAGATTTGGTCATGACTCCATGGGGTAAGCTTGGTAGTAGCAGTAGTGGTACAAGTCGAACTCCGTCACTACTTCGACGGGTCTAGTGATTAACAGTGGTGGACATCGTATGCTTTACGCACTGGGTGAGAGATGTGAGGATGGTTTCCATGCTTGATTTGTTTGCTATCATTATGACATGCACACACACACCCCCGTTATCTCTACACCATCTGTTCAGTGGAACCTTAGAGTATTGTACGGTATGTAGTGCTAACTCTTTGGTTGCAGGTCCAGGTTCAGGTTCAGGTACGGTTTAGTATACCTGTTATTGTTCTGTTTAGCTGCTTATCGCTCATACCAGACTTTTTGTCTGACCCAGAGTTTTATTTCTCTTCTTATTACTTTGGGTTCTCTCACGAGCGGACTAGATACATGTTAGCTGGTGATGCACGAGTAGCTGTACCGGAGACGAGCAGGAGGCTTCCACGTATGATATATATATATATATATATATATATATATATATATATAGACATTCTCCCTGTGTTACTGCGGTCACTACTTTGGGAATTAGTGGTGTACCTTTCTTTCTTTTGTTTAGAGACAATAATTTGGAAAGTTGTAATAAGCTGTATTTGGATTTCCGCTACTCTGATGATGATGTTGGTTTTAGTTATCAGCTTATGCACTGTCTCACCTGTTTTATGTCAAGTACATTATTATTATATTTTGTTCCATGCGCTATGAGACATTCTACAGGGTTTCCGATTAGTACATTCTCTTCTTTCCTTTCTTTGGCGACCGTTCCGTGCTAGTCGGGCATGTGTACAACGCACTTTCGGAGGAAATGCCGACTGGTGCGGGGTGGGCCGTCACACAAACCATTACACTCATTAACTATATTCGCTTAACCGAACTTTACTATCAAACCTTAACCATTCATTAGTTACAATGAAGTTAATCAAGTTGGGGTATAACTACCTCTCAGACCTTAACTGGACATCATTTCTAACTTCAAAATAGAAAAAGTTCACATTTTAAATCTTTAACAAACTTCCTTATGTAACTCTCGGATTCAGTTTATGAATCTAATTCTTTTATGAAAACATTGGTTATAACGATAACGTTATAATCCCTACTTCTGAAATACCTAACTTCAAATATAACTTTTATTTATTAATTTGGATAAATAAACAAGTAACAAATTTATTAATAAATAAATAAATCTTGATTAAAACTGAAAGTGGATAGTACTTTCCCTAAATTGATATAATCGAATTTCAACGTATAACTCTCTTTCGAATAATCTCTATTCGATAACTCCTTTTCGAATAAACTATGTTCGATTAACTCTCTTCGAATAACTAATATTCGATAATCTCTCTTTCGAATAAACTATATTCGATAATCTTCTTTCGAATAAACTATATTCGACTAAAACTTTTTTCGAATAAACTATACTCAATTAACTCCTTTCGAATAAACTATATTCGATAATTCCTTTCGAATAAACCATATTCGATTAACTCCTTTCGAATAAACCATATTCGATTAACTCCTTTCGAATAAACTATATTCGATAATTCCTTTCAAATAAACTATATTCAATTAACTCCTTTCGAATAAACTATATTCGATTAACTCCTTTCGAATAAACTATATTCGAATAACTCCTTTACGAATAACTTATATTCAATTAACTCCTTTCGAATAAACTAATATTCAACTACTCCTTTTCGAATAACTTATATTCAGTTAAATATTTTCGAATAAACTAATATTCGATAACTAACATTCGACTAACTCTATTCAATTTACTAATACTCGACTAACTCTAACTCGATTAACTCTATTTGAATAACACTAATTTGATTTAACTCTAATCGATTAACTCTAATTGATTAACTCTATCTGGTTAACTCTAATTCTTTTATAATCCCACTTACTTTCCAATATTTCCTTTTTATTATCTTATTTATTTTCTAAATAAATACTCCTTTTATCTTTCTATTTATTTTCATAAATAAATATTTCTTTTATCTTTCTATTTATTTTATAAAATATTTCCTTTATAATTCTATTTATTTTCCAAACAAATATTTCCTTTTCTATTCTATTTGTTTCACAAATATTTTCCTTTATATTTGGTTTACAAATATTTCCTTTTCTATTTGTTTTATAAATATTTTCCTTTATATTTGTTTTACAAATATTTCCTTTTCTATTTGTTTTACAAATATTTTCCTTTATATTTGTCTTATCTTACAAATATTTTCTTTTATATTTGTTTTACAAATATTTTCCTTTATATTTGTCTTACAAATATCTTCCTTTATATTTGTTTTACAAATATTTTCCTTTATATTTGTTTTACAAATATTTTCTTTCATATTTGTTTTAAAATATTTTCCTTTATATTTGTCATACAAATATTTTCCTTTATATTTGTCTTACAAATATTTTCCTTTATATTTGTTTTACAAATATTTTCTTTATATTTTTTTTTACAAATATTTCCTTTTATATTTGTTTTACAAATATTTTCTTTTCAAAACCCTTTTGATTTTGTAACTATTTTCTTTTATAAAATCCTTTTTCTTTTATATATAAAATCCATTGATTTTATATAAATAATTTATTTTCAAAATACACTTTGAAAATCCCCTTTTCTATATCCCAGTATTTCTTACGGTATTTAAAATACCAAATACAATGATCGATATCATTCAAACACACATAATCAACAACATATTATATATCACATCATATATTACAATATATGAAAATAACAATATTATAAATATTAAGGAATCCAGTTGGATCCCTCCAACCTGTTTCCCTGCATCATAGATGTTAAACAATATAATTAACATCGATTTCATTTCAATATGAAATATTCTGCTAAATAGAATCAATATTTGATTAACGATTTGTATATATATCGTTATCTATAATTTCAACCAATACATAAGCAATTCAACCAAACAGTTAACACACAGCAATCAACAGATAATTATTAGTTCTAAAAATATGTTATAAAAATATAACTGTTCAGAGTTGGTGAGTTTTACTCACATTGGACGGTCATCATTAATAGCAATAACCGTCGCTTGATTCAGACGGACAATTTATTTCGCTATAAATTGTAACGAGCTCCGATTCTCTCACATTTAGTTCCATGGCGTAGCCACCGTCCATACGATCCCAACGGATCCTATTTCGTCAGATTCTGATATCGTATGAATAAGAAATTAACATTACAAGTATGTATACTATTTTATTTTAGATAACTACATTTAATTTTCAATTGGGCCTCACTATATTAAAATGGGCCCATCCGCATACTTCATACCCGGTTGCGGGTTCTTCCTCCATCCATGAAACAGACACGTTGCTCCAAACTTGCCATTGCCATTTTCATGGTTTTCATCCATACTAACTCTCTCAACTCTCCACCGAGCTCAACAAGAATACCACCGACAAACTCCCCTTTCAATCCTCTTCCTTCCCATGCTGATATGATCGAACTCGATCTCCATTTAAGAATCGCGTTCGAACTGCTCATGAAAGGATCCCCTAGCAGTATCCACATTTTTTTTGAACCAGTACTAACCAAACTTTGCACGCAAGCTTCAATCGGCCTCCTAAATCCAAAATCGACCTTGGATTGATGTACAACTCCCTCAGCATTCGTATAACTCCAACCCTAAAAATCACTGTAACCAAAACAGCGAACAACCCTTGGTTCGAAACCCCACAAGTAGCACACCGGATTGTAGAGAACCACAATAGGAACTCAAACATATTTATTTCCTAAATTAAGGATTTTATTTTGATTTTCTAGAAATTTTCGAAGTCACTGTTTGCTGTAAGAAGAAATGAGAACGACGGAAACTATGTTTGACCAGTGGAGAAATATCTGAGTTAGATTTTAGGATGTTAAGATATTATATAGGATTGTTTTATTATTATTTTTATTTGAATATTTTATTTTATTTTAAGCAATCGCAATTTGTATTTGTCTTCTAAAAATTCGTACAATCAAATATGATGTCCAAGAATCATGGAATTGGGCATGCAGCTACAGTTTGACATTACAGACCCAACGAAACTGGTTTCGTCGAATTCCGACTCCGTTTGCTCACATAGCGTATTTTTAACCGTCAAAATACTGATGGTTTTTCACATTAAAAATCCGTACGGCCACATACTGAATCCAAAAATCACGAAACTTGAAATCTAACAAAAATTTAATGTTATAGATCCAACAAAATTAGTTTCATCGAAAAAGGAGGTCATTTGCAAAACTAGCTATTTTTAAAGCTCTAAATAACCCATTTAAATATATGAATATATTTAAAAACAATTAAATTAAATATAAATAAATTTATATTATTGTATATATTCACAATAGAATATCATACAACTCCAATTGGATTTATAACTCAATATTTCAAAATTCCCAGCTATATCGATATTCGATTTATATTAAAAATCCTTTTATAATATAAAAATATATTTATAAATTTCAAAGGAATTCCATAGCGACTTTTCTAAAATTTGATTTGGACGTAACTCAAAATCTACATGACGAAATCCTAATTTTTCTCTTCTACTAGAAAAATATACTTCACCAGCTCCGTACGTTTCTTGTTTCACAGAAATCCTAAAACGGACCCCGTACATTCAGTTGAAGTTCGAATCGCCAAATAACGAACTACCGAGACGTTACGGGCTCGATTATAATTATAATATAATTATACGTTCAAACTATCATTATTTAAATATATTCGTCATTCTAATTCAATTCTATGCTGAATTAAATACTTAGAATTGTCCAGTTCACATTATATTGTCAATTCACTATTTCTGATTATTTCAGAAATTAAATATATTATTCTATTATTTATGTTAATTAAATATTCCTCATTATTTAATTCTACTCATTTTAAATTACCAAACCTTTATTTAAATAATTAAATAAATTATTTATTATCCGTAAAAGTATGGGTCGTTGCATAAAGCATCATTTGACAATTCATGTATAATTGCTATGTAAGAAGAATTGAATCAATTTATCAAAAATGATGTATGTGAACTTGTTCCTAGACTTAAGGATAAGATAATAATAGGAACTAAATGGGTTTATAAAAATAAAATGAATGAAATTGGTGATTTTGTTAGAAATAAAGCTCGATTAGTCGCATAAGGATATTGTCAAGAAGAAGGGACGGATTTTGACGAAACCTTTGTCCCTATAATAAGATAAAAAGCTATAAAAATTCTACTTGCTTTCGCTAATTATAATAATTTCAAATGGATGTAAAAAGTAAACTTTTTAATGGTTTAGTTACAGAAGATGCTTACATTGAACATCCCCTATTATTTAAAGTTTATTTTTTTTAAATCATGTTTATAAATTAAAGAAAGCTTTATGTGATCTAAAACAAGCTCCTATAGCCTGTTATGATAGACTAAAATCTTATTTATTACAATCAAATTTGGAATTGGTAAAGTAAATAATACCCTTTTTATCAAAAGAAATAAATATTATATTTAGTTAATACAAATCTATGTAGACAATATTATTTTTAGATCAAAAAATAATGAAATGAATCAAGAATTTTCTAATATTATGACAAAAGAATTTGAAATGATTCATATGATTGAACTCACTTTCTTTCTAGGATTACAAATAAAACAGTTAGATAATGGTATTCTTATTAATCAAGAAAAATTTGCCACAGATTTAATTAACAAATTTAATATGACTAATGCAAATGGAAAACCCACTAACATGGCTACAAATGAAGCTTTAAGCAAAAACGACTCATCAAAAGACATAGATAAAAAATTATATTGAGGCATGATAGGTTCATTACTATATGTAACTATGAGTAGACCAGATATAATGCATAGTGTCTGTCTTTACACTAGATATTAATCTCTAACTAAGGCAACTCACCTAAATGCCATAAAACATATTTTAAGATATGTTAAACATACATTAGACTTTGGTTCATCTTACCCTAAAAATGATTCATTTAATTTAATTTTGTATTGTGATATTTACTATGATGGTTGTGAATCAGACCAAAAAAGTACAAGGGGAACTAGTCACTTTGTAGGGCATTCCCTGGTTCCATGGTTTAATAGAAAATAAAAATACTATATCCTTATCAACAACTGAAGCAGAATATATCTCTGCTATTTGACTTGTTCTCAAGTAATTTATATGCAACAAGCTCTAAAATATTTTGGATTAAACTTAACTAAATAACCAATTTATTGTGATAATACAGGTGCAATAAATTTATTTAAAAATCCTACTCATCATGCTAGAATAAAATATAATGATGTTGGATATAATTTCCTCAAAGATAATGTAAGTAAAAAAATATTTCACTAGAATTCATTAAAACTGATAATCAACTTGCAGATTTTTTTAACTAAACCCCTGAATGAAGCAACATTTACTAAATTAAGAAGAGAACTACATATTTGTTCATTAACCAAAATATAATAAAGATGTATTAGTATATATATTAAAATATAAAAAAAATTACATACATATGTTGACATGTACTACCCCCACGTCGACTTTAACAATCAATTTTCCAAATCAAAATTTCCTCCAAAATAGATTTTATATTTATTAAGCATATTAATTCGAATTTTTCTTCCCGACCCTGTTGTTCCCCCCTTAAGGACCATTTCAACTACTTTGCTCGCTCGAGTGATCAAAGTGGAAGAGTCTACGAAGGATTCTCCACAAATGCTCGATGAAATTCAAACAATGCAACTTCAAATGGCTAAAGAAAAAGAAAACCAAGAAAAGATCCCTACGAATCTGTATAAATTCCTAATGGATAATCACGCTGATCCCATCATCATTGAAGATGATTCTTTTAATACTATTATCCATAATCCTATGTAAGATGAAGAAGAAAAAGTGGAAGATTAAGAAGAACAAATGGAAAAAGACGATAAAGTCATATGCGTTGGCGGAGTATGTTTTGATAAGGATGATAATGTAACTGAACAAAATGGAGAATTTTGCCTCCTTTATCCAATTTTTCCAATTCGTAAATTACCTATTATCA
This sequence comes from Allium sativum, assembly GCA_030737875.1. Lineage (NCBI taxonomy): Eukaryota > Viridiplantae > Streptophyta > Magnoliopsida > Asparagales > Amaryllidaceae > Allium > Allium sativum. Next base: position 7,579 of record JASFAX010006859.1, read on the forward strand.
AAAACACTCATTAGATAGATTATGTGAATTCGAAAAATTTCGTTGTATGTAGCGTCCCGGGAATTTCGACTCTCGAATTCAGACACTAATACACTCCATGTCCAGATTAAAGTATCGAAAATACGAAAGCTAATAGAAAGAAATTTGTGACACCCCACATCCGTTAATGTCACTCACTAAGGGAATGCATTAAGTTTCGTGAAGCGCTATAGGTAAATAGACACAGAATAATTACAAGTCAGATATGAATAAGGCAGCAACGGAAAATTTAAATTTTTATTTCAACCATAAATCATAATACTGTGGTCCACAATTTCATAAGTCACAAAAACCATTACAATAAAATAATTTCTATCTTGCATCATCAGAGTACATAAGAATATGAAAAACGTAATTTTCCCCAATTAAAAGAGTTAAGCCATAGTAGAGACAAGAAGTTGAGCCATACTTCAGAAGTAGCTCCTAGTAAGGTGATATCTGAGTCCTGATTAAGTCTGAGTTTTTCCTTCCTAAGAACCTGGGGGGGGGGGAGGGGGAGGAGGGGGGAAACGGAAGAAAGAAGGAGAAACAACAGGGTCAGATATAAAGTATGGCGAGTCTAGTTACTTTTAGCTGGTAGATAAATAAAAGCAACATGATAGGCATATAAAGTGGATAAGAGAGAGATTACTACATAAATGGAAGGTGTGACGAGGTAAGCAAGATAAGGTGTACGTGCCTCACAAATGATTACTCTACACTATTACTAGTATAACTGAAATAAGATGATCCCTTCCACTATAAGTTGGTAGGCTTAGGGCATACGTCCAAGTATACCCTAACCACAACCCCAATCGATCGGCTCCCTACTCCGTAGATATCCTGTGCTGGCCCCACAATAGGAGGTATCACTTCCTAAAGTGGAAACCCAAGATGTGCACAACCATATCTACTGGTGTCCCGGTCATCTTAGCCCCTTCTGCCTGGCCCATGCACGCACATGTCCCTGGTCGGTTTGCGCCGCCCACACCGTCCATCTCGTTTGGATCTCTTACTATCAATCAGTAAGCGTGCCCCTTCTCTGCCTAGTACAGAGTTCTTTATTTGATACCTACTCCGGGTTACTGACTGAAATGGGCCCCACACAATACATACAAGCTCTCCCCCTTGTCTTGTATCCCCATTAGGTTTTCTACTGACTATGTATACCCTTAGGTGTCTTTAATTACATAGCCCTGTACCAGTTATTGTAATAACCCGAAAATCTGGGCCAGTTTAAAATTTTTATTTTGGCCATTTTAGCGAATTTTGAATATTTAAAATGAATTATTTTAAATAATATCGATGAGAAATTTATTTTGAATTGAATTCGACGTATATATTTATATACGCCGTCGTTAGAATATAAATATTTATATATAATTATAAATAGAATTGAAAATGGCGCGGTAGTTCGATAATTCGATTTCAAACTTCAATTGAATGTACCGGGTGCAAAACAATCCGGATTTTAGTGAAACCAAAAACGTTAGGATCTCTTTGAGAACATCTTTCCAACGAATCCGAAAAAATCAAGATTTCATAGCGGGAATCAAAAGTTATGTCCAGTTGAAAATTCTGAATAGTCGCTATGGAATTCAGGCCCTTAAAAATGGGAATTTTGCAAACGTCCTCGGATTTCGACGAAACCAGTTTTGATGGATCCGTGATGTAAAGCTATTGCTAGGTTTCAAATTTCATAATTTTTTGAATCAATATGTGAGCGTGGTAAAGGAAAACGCGTTTGACCAGTTTCAGTTGATTTTAATCGACTGGAAAATGGCCATTTTTCCAACGGTCTCAGAATTCGACGAAACTAGTTTTGTTAGGACCGGATCGTCAATACGAAACTAGAAAATATTTTTATGGAATTTTTAGAGTTAGTATGTGACCCCGGTAAATTGAAATGTACGTTTAAAATTCAATAAAGTGATTTAGATGTAAATTTAACGGAAACTGATTCAAACGATCGAATCAACATACGAAACATATCCCATTGTGTTCGGAATAGGGGTATTACGCTAGGGGTGACAATCAGTGGGCTTGATTTCGAGTTCGAATTTAAAACTAACTTTTTGGAGTTGAAAATTAAAATAATATAATTAAATTTTATATAAACCCCCTCCTTGTCTCCTCATTCACAGTCAAACCCTCCTCACCCCAATTCAGATCTGACCCCCGATAAAAAGAAAAAAAACGCTGAACGATCTCACCGCTCCCCCGCTCCAAGCGCTGCTGCGCCGCCAGGATGAAGACCACCGCCATCCCCTCCGATGATCGACACCCTGCCCGTCGCTTCTCCATCCCAAACGTGAACGCGAGCCCTCCTTTTCCCTTAAATCGAAGTCGCACCATCCTTGGTGCGGTGATAGGGGAGGCCAGGGTGCATCCTGCGCCAGTCTCTGGTCAAGCTCCGATGTCCCGGAGTGTGGTGCGATGGGAGAACATCCAGTCGAGCACGGTTTCCAGAGTTTCGACAATGGCCAGAGGTTCCAGGCAATTGGAAGGGAAGACCTGATATTTAGATGAGGTAATCTCCTGTTTTAGCTGAGTTAGTTAGAAAAAAATATAATAAAGAAGAGACTTTTATTTGCAATATAGAACAGATTTTTATTATGGAAATAGAGGAATAAAAATTTGATTTTTATTTTAAGGAAAAATGACATTGATTTTGTATAGAAAAATAGCATATGTCTTAAAAATATGAAAAGTGCATTGTTTTAAAAATAAAAAGACCGTTGTTGAAAATAGAAAATATACATCGCCTTGTTTTGAAATATATATATCGCATTGTTTTGAAAAGAGAATATACATATGTTTTGAAAGGAAAAATAAAAATTCGATTTTTATATATTGAATGGCATAGTAAAAATAAGATTTTTATATATTGATCATCGAAGTAAAAATTTGATTTTTATATTGAATAGCGAAGTAAAAATTCGATTTTTATATATTGAATAGCGAAGTAAAAATTCGATTTTTATATTGAATAGCGAAGTAAAAATTCGATTTTTATTTATTGAATAGCGAAATAAAAATTCGATTTTTATATATTGAATAACGAAATAAAAATTCGATTTTTATATATTGAACAGTGAAGTAAAAATTCGATTTTTATGTATGTAGTGGCTACGGTCAACGAAGACGACGAAGATGCGATAGCGATGAAGATTTCTATCAATGAAGTGCCGTGGAGCTAGGATAGCTATATGTGAGAATTTCTCACCTTTCAATTTCTTTTCTAATTATATATATACTAGGATGCAGACGGTGCTTAGTAGCACCCGACACCATCGTCCACAGACCATGGACTTGTTTGTTTGGTTACAAAGCTTAGTTATATGATTTGATTTGAATTTGGTTGTTTGGTGATTTTGATTGATGTGTGAATGGCGTGGGCCTTCACTAGACCGGGGATAAGGCTAGGCCTCGTCCCGTTTCTAGTATCGTGCCGTTATGCCGCCGAAATTTTCTAAAATATGTTAGAAAATAAAAATATCATTTTATTGTGTAAATGAATAATAGAAATTCATATGTTAGAATAAAATGTTTTATCGTTAAAAATAATTTTTTAACGTGAATGTGAATAAAATAAAATATTCATTTACAAACCGGACGGTTTGTTTATGTACACTGATTTGACTGATATTGATTGGGTCGATAAATTTTACACATCGCCCAACTGCACAAATAAAATCTGTGTTTGATTGTTTGAAACCCCACACGGGTGTTGGGATGAAATTTGAAGTTCACTCATCCTGATTGATTGAATATGTCGATCGATCGATTGACAGGCTGTTATAAGCGTTAGATATTTATATTTGATGCTTATACAGTGTAGTGCACTTTGGTTGATGGTTGATTATTTTTCAATGCTATTATATACATGTGATGTATGAAAACCCATATAATTAACATTATATGGTAATTGATTGGGCCTCATTCCAATTTGAAAAATAAAGAATATTATAAAATAAAAGTTCATGTGTTGACAGTACTCATTCATTGAGATTGGTCATGTGTTGAACGAAATATTTTAGTAATAAAATTTGCACCTTTAATATTATAAAATAAAAGTTCATGTGTTGACAGTACTCATTCATTGAGATTGGTCATGTGTTGAACGAAATATTTTAGTAATAAAATTTGCACCTTTAATATTATAAAATAAAAGTTCATGTGTTGACAGTACTCATTCATTGAGATTGGTCATGTGTTGAACGGAATATTTTGATAATAACAACTATTTTGAATAAAGAAACATTTGAAATAGAATATTTGAAAATAGAAAGATATGAAGCCGTGTTGGTTAGATTGACGCCATTTTGACGTGAACGATATTTATATCGATTTTAAACGATTTCGAAATGAAATGAATTGAAAACGATTTCGAAATGAAATGAATTGAAAACGATTTCGAAATGAAATGAATTGAAAACGATTTCGAAATGAAATGAATTGAAAACGATTTCGAAATGAAATGAATTGAAAACGATTTCGAAATGAAATGAATTTTAAAACGAATTTATAAAGAAGAATTCAATTTTGATTTGAATTGAAATGGAAGTTGAAATTGCTTTTGAAACGAATTCAAAACTATTTATATAATTCGTTTTAAATAGAAATCGACGAAATATATATTATATATATTATATATATAATATAATGGCCTGAATAGAACGCGCCGCGCCGCGGCAGTTCGTGAATTTCGACCATTTATTTCAAACGGACATTACGGGAGATCCGACCGTCGGATTCTCCTGAAACCGGAACCGTTGGGTTCGTATCGAAAAGAGCTTTCTAACGAATATTAGAAATTTGAAATCTAACGGTTGGATTTGGAATTATGTCCAAATCAAATTTGAAAAAGGTCGCTATAAGTGCAGTTCGATGGCCGTTGATGGAAATCGACTGTACAAGCCTTGATAAAATTATTAAAAATAGTAATAATTTGTGTAAAATCATAAGAAATGATTTAGAAAGATTTGGGATGAAAAACTCCATATTTGAAAAGATAAAAATAGATTTTTATCGAAATGAACTAGTTTTGAACTAGAATTATAATTCTATTTATTTTTAAATAAATAAATTGAATTTGAAATGGTTTTGAAAATAACCAAAATTTCCAATGATTGCATTGGAATGGATTTGAATCGAAATTGTCTTCGGAATATTTCGATGTTGGATTTCGTGATTATACAAATGTTGTTATGGAAATTTGAAAGATATATATATATATATCGTTATTTCCAATGCGATGTTTGTTAGTCGTAGAATTTGATATTGAATATAAGCCGGTATATTTTCTATTCAGAGCCTTGTATTGAATATCAAATGTGATTTGGGTTTGTCGTGAATGGTGTCTTCACTAACACTGTTCTTGAACCCAGTTGAGAAAAGATTAAATCTTTTTGTTTAGATTTAACCAAGTGTACCAATTAAATAATATTTAATTTGAATTGAATCGATATTGATTTTTGGGTTTATCGTGAACAGTGTTTTAAATAACACTCGTTCTTTAACCCGATAATTAATGGAATGTGACTTTGGGTTTATCGCGAACCGTGTTTTTAAATGACACTGATTCTTTAACCCAATTAACGATTAAAACTAAGTGGAGTTTTAATGAATCTTTAATTAGATTGAAATAATCGAAATGGAGTATCACCAGTTTTGCTCCAGGCGATAGTTTAATCTTTAATTAGATTTGAACGTGAAATGGTAATTGAAATTACCGATAACACTGTGGTGTTAGATATGAAGTATTACCAGTTTTACTTCATGGGGATAAATAGGTTGGGATGGGGAAATTAAAATAAATGATTACTTCGGTAAGGTTCGCTAATCCCGACTAGTTTGAATTGAGATTCAAAAATAGAATAAAGAATAAATTCAAGGAATTTATCTTGGATAAAATTAATGGGAACCTTTCCCTATGAATGTGAAATTTAGAAACTAACTGTCGGTTAGCCAAGCAGAATGGTTTTCTGAATATTGATCTGATGTTGGTTTCGGCCTTCGGGGTTAATATTTGGGGAATTATTCTCTTGATTAATTTACGGTTAGTGACTAATGAACTGGAATGAGGCGTATCTTGTATTTGTGTAACACTTATTTAAAATATACGCGAGTTATTCGGAAAGACCGGGTTTATCCCATTCTGAATAACTGATACGACGATAAGTCGAAGATGAAGACGATGGTCGAAGACCGGAGGTCTTCACGTCGTTTGGGTAATTACTGATGATCTTGATTGGGCTGTACACCCAAGAAGATGGAAACAGTTAGTGATCGTCCAGACGTACTTGGAGATCGATGGGTATGCGGGGTACTAGGTGCCCCCGGTTTCGTTCAGCCCCAGAACGGACTTGTAAATGGACTGTGTGTCTGACATTGGATTTTAGTCCGTGTGATTGATCTCTATTAAATATATATCTGTTTGGCGGCGGAGAATTTATTCTCTTGCTTAACGCCCTTCTCTGAGACGTACGAGCTCAGGGGTTATATATTGATGAATATCAATCGCATGGAGTGAATTGCCTGTGTGGCATGCTAAAAGGCAAATGATCAAGGCTTCTATTGAAAAGCAAAGTCTTGTGGTTGATGATCGAAGCACGGCCTTTGTGGCGTAGCTTTGTGTAACGTTGATTCGCGAGTATCACACCCGGTATGAATCAAAAACGGGAGACGGACATCAGGGAGGACCTACGTTTCTTTCTAGTTATGAGTGGCGTCAGTGCTTGAACTGGCTGACGAGTTTGACTCATGTGGATGTTACTTATTATTACTTGCTGAAAAGCGAGGCGCCTCGTGATATCGGTTTCGGCCGATGCTTCTGGTCGGCTGACGGGCCAGATTTACGCCCCAAAGGGCGGAGAAACGTAGTGTTCAGGCATAATAATCCACATCGGTGGACCGGCCCTGACGATCCAAGGGGCAGTTGCGGCTGTTCCGGAGACATGGGCTAGATTGTCTCGAATCGGTTGAGGATCTTGCCCCTAGCCTCGGTTCATACCATAAATGATAACCCAACTTCCAATACGTCGTCTTGCGGTTTTGATTGTAAACTTATATATGGCGACATAGTGTTATGGGCCATTCATGCCGCCTATGATTGATACTTATGATTTGAAGTTGTTTTATACACTATGCACTTATTACAGTATCAAATGATTTGTTTTAAACGTATCAAGCATTCTTTGGCTGTTATAAGGGAAAACCCTATCCCCCGGCTTGCGTTGCATTGTGTGATAGGACCTGGGTCTTATAACAGCTTCATTTTTCTTTATTTAGCATTGCGCTGTTTGTTTTATGCACTGGTATTCTTGGGAGGAAACCCGTTCCGTGTTATACGGCGTGGTCCCTTGATTTACCTAACTTTAAAATAAAGAATTAATAACTGTTTTAGTTCTCACACCAGTCCCATGACTGACCTGGAGTTTATTGTTTTAACCTAAACTCTGGGTGCCCCTATTTTGACACGGGCAGCTAGTAGTTTCGGTTTTGCAGATTTATATTCACAGGATCCTGGTTTACAGCTGGAACGATATCCGGAAAGCTTTGTATCCGAATATCTCATTCTAGTTGTGTATTGTATTATTTTCCGCTGCTATGTTTTTAAATGTAATTTATTGTAATCTCTGATATTTATCGAATGTAATTTATTCTTTTAAACTCTGTATATTCTTGTAATCTGATGCATTGTTGCAATATGCAATGAAATGTTCTTTTATATGTGTTCTGTTGTGGCTTGTTCTCGAACTATCTGACACTTTCCTTTACGGGGAAGTTACGGGTTTTCACAGTTATGCTTACCCTAAAGGATGTCTTTAATTACATAAATTCATTACATTATCTATTGGTTATGTATACCACTAGGTGTCTTTAATTACATTACTTTATTGGGTTAAGTTCGTGGGCCTATATATAAATATTACCCACCCCCTCTAATTTACTTAACCCACCCACTACACATCCAATTTTACTTAACCCTAACTTAAGTTCATAATCATACAATCTTTAAATTAGGTTAAGTAGTCCAATTCTTTTACCATGTCCATTTATGGTTTTATAATGGGCTAGACCTCCCACATTAGGCCTATAACATGTGAATGCTGGATATGCTGGTCGGGTACGGACAGACTTATTCCATAGTTAGGCCTAACCTCGTCTCATAGCCCGATTCGTATTTATGTACTTAGACCTCCCACATTAGGTTCAACATTAGTGGCTGCTGGATATGCTGGTCGGGTCCGGGCAGACTTCCGCCACTAATGCAACCTAACCTCGTGTCATAAGTACAATTACAATTCCTAATTGTAATTACTACGCATTCCATTTTTATCCAAATATACCTATGTCATTATAGGTAATTATTTATATGTTTCCCTACTTGAATTGTATGTCCAATATTACATAAATTATGCCAATTATAAACCCCTTTTTCCCCGTTTCTTAACTAATGTATTCGCACGTATTTTGGTGGCATCTAGGCTATAAAGTAGCCTAGCTACAACAATAAAAAAGGGAATATGACAAAGGATGATAGTTTTTCAACATGTCTTGGCATGCATATAAACTTAACACGATAACAAGGTGAGTGGACATGTAATTTTCATCATAACAAGGTGGACATAAAACTAATGAACTTGTGGCAACTACGATGTAAAAGCAACATAATGAGATCTAGTCCAACTATTTAGATCTAGCATAATTAGGGTGACATAGCAACATGTTTAGATCTAAAAATGGCTTCACATGTCAAGTTTACAACATATTTAAACTAATCATAATATGACAGGTGAAAGGTGATTTACATAAAGAACTAGATCTAGCCAATGTTATAACTGTCCAATAGATGTACATTTGCCATAATACAGTTACAAGTTCAGATCCACATAGACAACATAATAGAATAATCACAATTGTATTAGATCTAGGTAATTACATCTATCTTGACATAGTATATGATTTAACACTTGCATAGAATCATACTTTACAACATATCCAAGTCATAGTCTTTCACAATTTACTTTCGTTTATCTAAACCTAAAAATAACTAGAAACTCACAGCGTTAGGTTTAGAGAATTGAGAAAGAACGGATCTAGAATTTCTAAATTTGATTTGCAAAGTATGTTGTTGTAGAAAATGGTTCATTTCGCACTCCAGCAGCATATGGCCTCCATGACTTCCAACGAAGAAAATAAGAGATTTGAGCACGTATTTATAGCTGCAGAGCCCTCTAAAACCCACTGCCACCTCAGCCCTAGGGGTGTCAAACCCCTGTGGGTGGGTCGACCCCTAGGTCGACACCCATTTAGGGGGGTCGACCCTTAGGTCAACACCCCTCTAGGGGAGTCGATCCCCTAGAGCGGGAAGTTTGCTGCTCTGACGAATTTTTCAAATTCGAACTGTTCTGTATAGAATTCTGACTTAGCTCTGACTCATCTCTGACTCATACGTATGTATATAATTTTTCTACGCGTATACAAACTTAAAACCCTCATAAGTTCATCATATGGTATCCGTTTTACGCAAACCAAATGTCAATATTGACTAGAATTTCGAGACGGACGCAATGGTGCAATCCGTTTCCTCTAATTCTGAATATTAAATTAATTGTTATTTAATTTATCCTCTTTTAGTGTTAGTACAAATTCGGGGTGTTACATTCTCCCCTACTCAAAGGATTTCATCCTGAAATCTCTATGTTGAGAAGAATGCATACCCTACCATCCATCATCCATCTACTCATCCACCAATCACTAGAATCCATTGTCCTTAAAGATTTCTAATGCTTATATGAATATATGCGAAGGTGTGTGTATATGTCCCAACACTAATGCGAAGATCAGCCGGTCTACTGATTCAACTGACCTCCTTAATGCAATGTATGTTAGTGCCATGAATCCGATATGTATGCAAATAAACCTATCATATCATATAAGTTCTATATGTGTGCAAATTCATTCGTACAAATGCAACATCCATATGCTAACTCATCCATTACGATTTATAAAAGAAAAGAAAATGCACACACATCCATATGCAGTATGAGAGTGATTGAGCCGATCTTAGTGCTTAATGTGTGTGTATATGCATCCACAGGCAACCACTAGCAAATACTTGCATTCACTTGCATCCATCAAACATAACATGTTCAAACACATGTTTACATCCATAGGATTCCTATCTAAAGGTCGAAAATATGATGGATAAGATATATTCTATTGACAGAAACAAGCACTGATAAAACTTAGGAAAAGGAGTTAAGAACATACCCTCGAAAAGAAAAGGGTACGAAGCACGAATCTTGTCTTCGGTCTCCAAAGTCGCATCTTCTGGGTTATCTCCCCATTGAACTTTTAGCAACTTAATCTCCTTATTGCGCAGCTTCTTAACTTCTGACCTAAGAATACGGGTAGGGACTCGTCTGACTGTCGCCTCCCATTCCACTTTGACTTCTTCCAACATACTTGGCTCAACAACTTCCGCGGTGTCATACAGGCACATCCGCAGATGAGAGACGTGGAAAACGTCATGAACGCCGGATAGATTTTCTGGGAGCTTTACCTGGTAGGCCATTTCGCCAATCCTCTCAGTTATGGGAAATGGTCCCACAAACCTAGGTGCCAACTTCCCTACTGATCCAAAGGGAACCACATTCCTTAAAGGCGAAAATTTGATAAAAACGAAGTCTCCCACTTCGAATTCGATGTCAGTCCTTCTCTTGTCTGCGTAGGACTTCTGCCTGTCTTGAGCTGTCTTCATCCGCCATCGAATAAGGTCAATATTTTCGGATGTTTCCCTAACCATATCTGGTCCAAGTAATAATCTTTCTGTAGATTCCCACCAACAAGTTGGCGATCTACAGGGTCACCCGTACAATGATTCGAAGGGTGCCATGCCGATGCTAGCTTGAAAACTATTATTATAAGAAAACTCTACTAAAGGAAGATGCTCTTCCCAAGTCCCTCCGAAGTCTAGGATAAACAGTCTTAAAAGATCTTCAAGAATTCTGTTCACCCTCTCCGTCTGCCCATCGGTCTGAGCATGATAAGCGGTGCTCAAACACAACTGTGTACCTAATGCTTCTAGCAAGATCTTCTTAAATTCACTGGTAAAGATGGAGTCACAATCGCTTACGATGCTGGAAGGTACTCCATGAAGACAAACTATCTCACGAACATAAATTGATGCCAACCATGATGCCATCCTCTTACTCTTGACTGGAATAAAGTGAGCTCTCTTAGTGAGTCTATCCATTACCACCCAAATACTGGTGTTACCTTTATTCGATCTAGGCAACCCATCTATGAAATCCATGGAGACGCTCTCCCATTTCCACTGCGGAACCTCCAACGGATGAAGTAATCCACCAGGCTTCATTTGCTCAGCTTTGACTTGCTGGCTAACTAAACATTGGGAAACAAATTCGGCCACATCTTTCTTCATCCCAGCCTAAAAGAAAACCCTCTTCATGTCTCTATACATCTTGTCACCACCTGGATGAATAGTCATCTTAGAATGGTGGGCTTCTTCTAGGACTGCCTTTATCAAGCTTCCAGTTTGAGGAACACAAAGCCTTCCATCTCATCGCAACCACCCCTTTTCATCTATGGCATATCTACTGAGGTGACTAGAAGTCTCCCATCTTCTGAGCTTGTCCATGATGTCTAGAATATGTGGGTCACCTTGTTGCGAAGCTCCTATCTGATCCATAAGGGTCGGTCGTAACTCTAAGGATGCAAACAAATCAGGAAAAACCTCGATGGAGGGTCTAAAATCAAAAGCTGATATGAAATCCAAGTTCTTTCTCTCCACAAACAGAGGAATCAGGGCCACCCTCTGCCTACTTAGTGCGTCTGCCACCACATTACCCTAGCTAGGGGTATAAGCAATCTCAAAATCATATGAAGCTAAGAACTCCATCCACTGTTATTGCCTTAAGTTTAGATCCTTCTGTGAGAATAGATACTTGAGAGATTTATGATCAATGTATAACTTGAACTTTTCTCCAAGTAAATGATGACGCCACGTCTTTAACGCGAATACTATGGAAGCTAGCTCTAGATTATAGGTGGGGTAAGTCTTCTCGTGAACTCTCAACTGTTTACCCCCATAACATATTACTTTCCCTTCTTGCATCAGAACCGCACCAAGCCCTGTACCGTACGCATCAGTGTAAACAGTACATACTTTACTTCAATCAGGCAAGGTCAAGTCTGGGGCTGTTGTCAGAGCCCTCTTCAGTCGTTGGAAAGAAACGACACAGTCTATGTCCCATGAAAATGCCAAATTCTTCTTTTTCAGCCTGGTGAGACGAGCTGATATCTTCACGAATTCCTTAATGAACTTCCTATAATAACCTGCCAACCCAAGAAAGCTTCTCACCTCGGTTGCATTTTTAGGAATCTACCAATCTTGCACTGCAACCACCTTAGAGGGATCTACAATTATCCCTTCTTTGGAGACTACATGCCCTAAGAATCTCACCTCTTTTCTCCAAAAATGGCAATTGGAGAACTTTGCCTTAAGCTGATGGTCACAGAGAGTTTTCAAAACTTCTCTCAAATGTTGGGCATGCTCTTATTCATTCTTGGATAAGATCAAAATATCATCAACAAAGACTATGAAAATTTTGTTTAGGAACTCCCGAAACACCTTACTCATTAAATCAACAAAATAGGCGGGTGCATTTGTCAACCCAAAAGGCATAACTAGCCATTCTAAGAAACCGTCCGGAATTCTAAAAGTGGTCTTATCTATGTTGTCCTCAGCTACCCTCAACTGATGGAACCACGTAGCCAAGTCCAACTGAGAAAATACCGAGGCACCAACAAGCTGATCAAATAAATCATCAATCCTCGGAAGTGGGTGCCTATTGTTCTTGGTGAGCTTATTCAATTCTCTATAGTCAACACACCAACGAAGTGAACCATCCGCTTTAGTTGCGAATACTACTGGAGCACCCCATTCAGATATGCTTCATATGATAAACACTTTCTCAAGTAGCTCCCCTACTTGCTTACTCAGCTCCCTCCTCTCCCTTGGAGCCATGTGGCGCACTGGTAATGCAACTGGCTTTGCATTGTCCACCAAATATATGCGGAAGTCAATCTAGCGCCTTGGAGGTAAACCCCGCACCTCATCAAAAACATCGGAATGATCTCGAAACACTGGAACAGATTGCAAATCATCTATGGATGCATCAGAGACTCTTGGAAGCTAAGCATAACGGACCCTTGGAGGTCACAAGAAACTTCTAGGGTCTTCCCATGACAAGTTAGGAGTTTAACAACCCTCCTCTCTCAATCTAGAATGGCCACATACGTGGTAAGACAATTCATTCCTAGAATCGACCCATAGCCCATAAACCTGAGCACATACGCGTCGCATTCAAACTCAACGCCTAACAAAGATATTTTCAAACCCCAACCAATCATCGATAAATGAACTGAACCACCAATGGGATTTGAAACAACTACAGGATCAACTACCATACTAATAATTAAGTGCAGAGATTCAACTACAGAACTTGGTATAAACGAGTGTGAAGCACCATAATCAAAAAGTGTTCTAACTGGATGGTTTAAAAGAGAAACTAAACTTTCTACAGAAATTTTCCTACCTCTTTCAGGAGCACTGATCGCGAGAGCATGCACCTGCCCTCTAGAAGTCCCTACTCGTTGACCTTGTCCCAACGATCCCTGTTTCTTCAGGCACTCTTTAGAGAAGTGTCCGACCTCTCCGCAATTAAAGCAATTGGCCTTCCTTCTCTTGCAATCTTTGATCAAGTGACCCTCCTTCCCACAATTATGACATTTTCTATTATCCTTGCCTTTATCATCTTTTCATCCTTTCTTCTGCTGTTGTTGCTGCTGTTGCTGCCCCTTCTTTGGCCACACCTTCTTATTCTGCGATGTCCCCTCATCTTTTATTTCCTTCTTTTCTCCCTTGTCCTCCTCATGCATTAGGGCCATATCAACAAGCTATTCAAAGGTGGCCCCCATTGGAATATGGGACATAGCTAAACCATGCAGAGGATCATTCAGCCATTTAGCAAACCGCAAAGCCCTCTTGTGCCGTGTATTCACCAACTCTAGCCCGAACCTTGTCAACTGGTTGAACTTATTCACATACTCCTTTACCGTCAAATTTCCTTGTTTGAGTGTTAAGAACCTCTCCATCTGTATGCTTCTCTCAACTTGGGAAAGAAATTTCATTTTGAACCTCTGTCTAAAATCTTCCCAAGTTTCCACCGGATGTCCAGCTTGGGTGATCTCCCACCAAAATGATGCTTCGTCCTTTAACAGCCAAGTAGCTAATTGGATCTTTCTTCGGTCCTCCACTTCAAAGATTACAAATAAGTCCTCGGTTTCCTAAAGCCAATTTCAAGCTTCTACGAATGTCTCGTTCCCATGGAATAACCTTCCTCCCATAGCCCGGAAGTCTTTGCAGATCTTGGCAAATTTGTCAGCTCTTGGAGGGGGAGGAGGAATAACTGGTGCAGCTAGGGGAGGAACGTCTCTTTGGCCTTCGGCCGACGCCGTGGCCTAAAAATACCTATGGAACCATCCGGGTATTGTGATGCCCTCTGGGATATTAGGGATGTTTTGTTCCCCAGACATGCTGAAAAAAAGCGAAAAGGAAGAAATTTAGATAAAGGACCGAAGGATGCTACATATGGCTTTTTGGGGAATGTTTTTCAAAACAGACTTTTCTTTTGAAAATGCTTTTCTTTTAAAACCTTTCTAAAAATAATTTCCAAAAACTTTTATATAATCTGGTAACCTTCAGCTCTGATACAAAGTGTGACACCCCACATCTGTTAATGTCACTCACTAAGGGAATGCATTAAGTTTTGTGAAGCGCTATAGGTAAACAGACACAGAATAGTTATAAGACAGATATAAATAAGGCAGCAGTGGAAAATTTAAATCTTTATTTTAACTATAAAGCATAATACCGCGGTCCATAATTTCATAAGTCACAAAAACCATTACAATAAAATA
Organism: Allium sativum; assembly: GCA_030737875.1. NCBI lineage: Eukaryota > Viridiplantae > Streptophyta > Magnoliopsida > Asparagales > Amaryllidaceae > Allium > Allium sativum. The sequence goes on from JASFAX010006859.1 coordinate 22,612, forward strand.
ACTTCTGTCTTGCATCATCAGAGTACATAAGAATATGAAAAACAAAATTTTCCCCAATTAAAAGAATTAAGCCATAATAGAGACAAAAACTTGAGCCATACTTCAGAAGTAGCTCCTAGTAAGGTGATATCTGAGTCCTGATTAAGTCTGAGTGTTTCTCCCTGAGAACCTGGGGGGAAACGGAAGAAAGAAGGAGAAATAACAGGGTCAGACATAAAGTCTGGCGAGTCTAGTTACTTTTAGACAGTAGATAATTAAAAGCAACATGATAGGAATATAAAGTGGATAAGAGAGAGATTACTACATAAATGGAAGGTGTGACAAGGTAAGCAAGATAAGGTGTATGTGCTTCACTAACGATTACTCTGCACTATTACTAGTATAACAGAAATGAGATGATCCCTTCCACTATTAGTTGGTAGGCTTAGGGCATACGTCCAAGTATACCTTAACCACAACCCTAATCAATCGGCTCCCTACTCCGTAGATATCCTGTGGTTGCCCCATAGTAGAAGGTATCACTTCCTAAAGTGGAAACCCAAGATATGCACAACCATATCTACTGGTGTCACAGTCATCTTAGCACCTTCTGCCCGGCCCATGCACGCACATGTCCCCGGTCGGTTTGCACCGCCCACACCGTCCGTCTCGTTTGGATCTCTTACAATCAATCAGTAAGCGTGCCCCTTCTCCACCTAGTATGAAGTTCTTTATTTGTTACCTACTCTGGGTAACTGACTGAAATGGTTCCCACACAATATGATATAAGCTCTCCCCCTTGTCCTGTATCCCAACCAGATTTTCCACTGACTATGTATACCCTTAGGTGTCTTTAATTACATAGCCCTATACCAGTTATGCTTACCCTAAAGGATGTCTTTAATTGCATAATTTAATTACATTATCTACCGGTTATGTATACCACTAGGTGTCTTTATTACATAACCTTATTGGGTTAAGTTTGTGGGCTTATATATAAATATTACCCACCCCCTCTAATTTACTTAGCCCACCTACTACCCATCCAATTTTACTTAACCCTAACTTAAGTTCATAATCATACAATATTAAAATTAGGTTAAGTAGTCCAATTCTTTTACCATGTCCATTTATGATTTTATAATGGGCTAGACCTCCCACATTAGGCCTACAACATGTGGATGTTGGATATGCCGATCGGGTCCGAGACTTATTCCACAGTTGGGCCTAACCTCGTGTCATAGCCCGATTCATATTTACGTACTTAGACCTCCCACATTAGGTTCTGCATTAGTGGCTACTGGATATGCCGGTCGAGTCCGGGCAGACTTTCGCCACTAATGCAACCTAACTTCGTGTCATAAGTACAATTACAATTACAATTCCTAATCGTAATTACTAAACATTCCATTTTTATCTAAATCTACCTATGTAATTTTAGGTAATTATTTCTATGTTTCCCTATTTGAATTGTATGTCCAATATTACATAAATTATGCCAATTATAAACCCCTTTTTCCTCGTTTCTTAACTAACGTATTCTCACGTATTTTGGCAGCATCTAGGCAGCCACAACAATAAAAAAGGGAATATGACAAAGGATGATAGTTTTTCAACATGTCTTGGCATACACATAAACTTAACATGATAACAAGGTGAGTGGACATGTAATTTTCATCACAATAAGGTGGACATAAAACTAATGAACTTGTGGCAACTACTATGTAAAAGCAACATAATGAGATCTAGTCCAACTATTTAGATCTAGCATAATTAGGGTGACATAACAACATGTTTAGATCTACAAATGGCTTCACATGTCAAGTTTACAACATATTTAAACTAATCACAATATGATAGGTGAAAGGTGATTTACATAAAGAACTAGATCTAGCCAATGTTTCAATTGTCCAATAGATGTACATTTACCATGATACAGTTACAAGTTCAGATCCATATAGACAACATAATAGAGTAATCACAATTGTATTAGATTTAGGGAATTAGATCTATCTTGACATAGTATATGATTTAAAACTTGCATAGAATTATACTTTACAACATATCCAAGTCATATTCTTTCACAATTTACTTTCATTTATCTAAACTTAAAAACAACTAGAAACTCACAGCGTTAGGCTTAGAGAATTTCTGAATTTGATTTGCAAAGTATGTTGTTGTAAAAAACGGTTCAGTTCGCACTGCAGCAGCATATGGCCTCCATGACTTCCAATGAAGAAAATAAGAGATTTGAGCACGTATTTATAGCTGCATAGCCCTCTAAAATCGACTGCTGCCTCAGCACTAAGTGCGTCGACACCCATGTGGGTAGGTCGACCACTAGGTCGACACCCCTCTAGGGGGGTCGACCCCCTAGAGCGGGAATTTTGTCGCTCTGATGAATTTTTCAAATTCAAACCGTTCTGGGTAGAATTCTAACTCAGCTCTGACTCATCTTTGACTCATACGTATGTATATAATTTTTCTGCGTGTATACAAACTTAAAACCCTCATAATTTCATCATACGTTGTCCGTTTTACGCAAACCAAATGAATATCTTAACCAGAATTTCGAGACGGACGCAATGGTGCCGTCCGTTTCCTCTGATTCTGATTATTAAATTAATTATTATTTAATTTATCCTCTTTTATTGTCGGTACAAATTCGGGGTGTTACAGAATTAAAAGATGGGAAATATAAAGAAAGTTAAGAACAGAAGAAAGAAGAAGAACAATAATACATAGTCTCACATCACAGCGGAATAAAATATAATACAGAAATAAATATTTATTGGAAAACATGAAACCATATTTACATTTATCAGAGTACCATGGGCATTAAATATGTCTGAACAGTTATAGCAGTCTGTCCTTATTTGCAATACACAGCGGAAACAATTAAATGAATCATACGCCTGAACTCCTCCGGCTTGTCTTCTAAAATTCATATCATCTTACCCTGAACCTGTACAACTCGGTCTGACCTAACTGGTCTAACCAAGCATTACAAATGCACAGGTCAGTCTGGTGAACCAACATGATAAAAATCACTAAATTATTAGTAGCATCCAATTTGATTTTAAAGTTAAAAATCATTTCGAAAAAAGGATAATCATAAGACCAATCTACACATGAACACGAACGGTTTTTATCTTATGATAAACCAAATAATTTTTGAAATCAATATCTTGTCATGATTATAATAGTGTTTAAATACAAATAAATAGAATCTAACAGAACACTTGCATCTCATGCTCTCTATATATATATAATGTACAATCTAAACCACAGGCGCTTATGGGAGATTGGATTTCCAACTATGAGAAGGTATGGAACCACCTTCCGATAGTGTATCTCTGGAGGGGAATACACTGGGTTCAACAAGAACGTTTTGCAACCCGGCCCACACATGACCGACCACTCATTTCTCTTGAGTGTATTGAATATATTGTCGCATTGCTGTTGCTAGAAACATAACCATTCCGGGGAGATACAGAAACGAAAAGAAGTAACAAATATGAATATTCTCTAGATGGTGACAATATACTCTAATGGGGGAAACCCACATAGCCATGTTGCCTGCCCGATTTTTGTCATTTCCCGGTTGTGAGGCTTGAGATTATACTTTACCGTCAGAACATCTGGCCACTATTCACTTTGAATGCCTCATCGTCAGATCCGTCAGAAAATCACTAATTGAAGTCCACAAAAATATTCTAGTGGTTAAGCTAGGAGAAGTGCCCCTCTCCGCTACCAACTATGGTACGTTTGATGAAATCAACGTACGTGAGCCTTTTGGAAATACTCTGTCTTACATTCATCCGTACAAGTTTCCCTGCGACTGGACAAACCGAAGGCACCCTCCTACCACATCCTAGGAATCACCCTTTAGATCAGTAGAGAGAAGTCCTTGCAATTCGTAAATTTCAATCATGACAGAACCACGGTATATCTCTGGCCACTAAACCAGAAGTAACAACCCGGATTTTCAGAACCAATTTAAATTTTTTATTTTAGCTATTTTAATGTATTTTGAATATTTAAAATGATTTATTTTAAATAATAATGACTAAAAAATTTATTTAAATCGAAGCTAGAACGTATAAATTTATTTTAATTATAAAACGAGCCTGAAATGGCCCAGTAGTTTGAAAAATTGATTTTAAATTTCAATTGAATGCATAGAATTCAAAATAAATCGAATTTCAGTAAAACAAGAAATATTTGAATCTGTCTAATAATATCTTTCGAATGGTTGTGAAAAATATAAATTTCATAATAGGAATTGAAGGTTATGTCCAGTTTAAAATTTAAAATAGTCGCTATGGAATTTAATATAATATATAACCCTTAAGATAGCCATTTTGCAAACGACCTCCGTTTTCGACGAAATCACTTTTATTGGATCCGAAATGACAAATTATTGCTAGATTCCAAATTTCATAATTTTTGGAATCAATATGTGAGCGTGGTAAATTTAAACGTGTTTGCTCAATTTAATTTGAATTGGATCGACCAGAAAATGGCCATTTCTCAAACGGTCTCCAAATTTGATGAAGTTAGTTTTGTTAGGACCGCATCGTCAAAACATAGCTAAATTTATTTTTCTGAATTTTTAGAGTCAATATGTGGCCCCGGTAAATTAAAATGTACGTTTGAATTAAATATAAATTGATTTATATTTTAGTTTTGATTAAAACTAATCAAAACGATAGAATTGGCTTACGAAACATATTCCATTGTGTCCAGAATGGGGTATTTAGCTAGGGCCGATAGTCGCTGGAGTTCGTTTAGAGTTCAGAATTTTAAAATTCAAAAAATTGCAAACAATGGAATTAAATATAATAAAATATAATCTATAAATATGCTAAAATTAGAAAAACCCTAATTCACTAATGAGGCCGCTGCCATCTCACCATGAATGACAGAAATCATTCTGATTTCCTCCACTAATCTCGTCCAATCCACACATTAAATTCAGACATTTATAAAACAAAGACCGCAGAGATATCTGCGTGCTTGAATTTCATACGAGTATGATTATTTTTCATTGGGTAAATCGCTTGATTTTAGGGTCCAAAGTCACCCAGTTCGACACGGGTTTCCTGGCGCAGGCGATGATAGGACGTGGCGAGATGGAGGGAGGAGGAGGCGGACGCGGAGGGCTTTAGTGTGCTAGGTTCTGATCGATGGCAGAGCACTTCTACTGGCGACGACAACGAACCCTAACTAGCGAGCTTTTTCTGGAAATCGATCCTCAAACGATGAAAAGGAAGGCCCGACATTTTGAAAGTAATTAGGTGATTAATTATAATTAATTAGTTAATTAATTATAATTAATTAGTTAATTGATTACTTTGGTTTAATTTCACTAGTATTCAAAGTATACAAATTCATAACTTTTTCATACGAGCACGGAATCGCGTGATTTCAGATCCGTTGGAATCAGAAAAATGAGAGCTACAAATGGAACTGACTAAAGTGATTTGAAGCCAATCAGAATTTCAGGCAAATTCAAATCCAAATAGAATCGAAATTCCGAAATAAAAGAACGGAGAAGTGGAAACGAATGTGAGTACTCCTTCTCACTCTAATTATTTTACAATTAAATATATACTAGGGTGCAGACGGAGCTTAGTAGTTGCCGACACTATTTATTGTACAAATCATGGTTGTTTGTTTGAACTGTATTGTGTTGTGATTGTGATGTGAAATGGAATATAAAATGTTCATGTGATTGAATAAAATGTTTAATCATTAAAAATATTATTTTTAATGTGTAATAAAATTATATAAAATAGTCATGAGTTGAAATAAATATTCATTTACAAATCAGACGATTTGTTTATGTACACACATTTAACTGACATTGATTGGGATGATAAATTCTACACATCAACCAACTGCATAAATAAAATCTGTGTTTGTTGATTGAAACCCCACACGGGTATTTGGATGATAGTTGACATACACTGATCCCAATAATTAGTGGTATGTCAATCGATGGGTTGACAGACTGTATAAGCGTTATTTAATTATTTTAATGCTTATATAGTTGTAAGATTCACTCTGGATGTTGTATGATTTTTTTTATGATTATTTATCATTATCGTTGTATACATGCGATGTATGAAATCCATATAACAGAAATTATATTGTAATTGATTGAGTCGGATACCAATTCAAAATTAACAAATATTTTTAAATAATATTCAATGTATAATCAAAATCAGACATTTGAAAATATTATCATTTTAATATTAAAATGATAAGAAATATTTAAATTTGATTTGAAAATTGAAATGAAGCTAAAATCGTTTTAAAACGGATTTATAAAGGAATATTCAAATTTGATTTAGAAATTGAAATGAAGTTAAGATCATCTTGAAATGAATTTAAAATGGATTTATTAAGGAATATTCAAATTTGATTTGAAAATTTAAATGAAGTTAAAATCGTTTTGAAATGAATTTAAAACGGATTTATAAAGGAATATTCAAATTTGATTTGAAAATTGAAATGAAGTTAAAATCGTTTTGAAATGAATTTAAAACGAATTTATTAAGAAATATTCAATTTTGATTTGAAAATTGAAATGAAGTTGAAGTCATTTTGATATGAATTTATAAACGAGTTTATAAAATACGTTTTAAATGGAAATTGATGAAATATATATAATATTATATATATATATATATTAATGGCTTGAATAGAACACGCCGCGACCATTCGCGAATTTCGACCATTGACTTCGAATAGACATTACCGGAGAATCGACCGTCGGATTCTCCTAAAACCAGAACCATTGGGTTCGTCTCGAAAAGAGCCTTCCAAATAATATAATAGATTTGAAATCTAACAGTTGGATTTGGAATTATATCCAAATCAAATTTGGAAAAGGTCGTTGTAAGTGCAGTTCAGTGGCCGTTATT
>JASFAX010006860.1:0-29519 GCA_030737875.1 Allium sativum
AAGAGAGAAAATGGCTAATGTTCATGTTTGCTTTCTTCTTCTTCTTCTGGGAATGTCATATAGTCATAGTGTTTTCTGCTGCAGTATAAGATGGTATGTTTATTGATTTCAGTTTGGTTTTGTTTTAGTTTCGCTAAAAGCTTTAATTCACTTTGTTATTTCATCCATATTGAAATCTTGCATATTTTGGGACACGAGATTATTATTGTTGCTATTTCAGTGAATTTAGTAGGGGTGGATACGGTTCGGTTCGGTGCGGTTTGGAGCTCAAACAGCTTCCGCACCGCATCAAATGGTTAATCAAAAATACAAACTGTTATACTAACCATTCAAATGGTTCAGTTTCGGTTCGGTTTCGATGTAATACGGTCCGGTTTTGGTTAGGTCCGGTTTGAACCCGTACTAAATATTAAACAAGACAATTACTTCCATCAGCAATCAATTTATGATTGTAAGACGTTGTGTCACCTGAAGGTTAAAACATATAGTGTTATCTTGAATTGATATAACTACAACATACGATGAAATAGAATATATATATGGTTAAAATAAAATGTTAGATAGGAATTTGTTAATTTTTTATCGTAACATTACCGGTGTAGCTATGAGGTTCGGTTTGGTTTAATATGGTTTGGTAACAGTTCAAACCGCAACTGAACCGTATCGTTGCGGGTCGGTTTGGTTTGGGTTGCTAGCTTTAGAGAGAGAATCTGGCGCGGTCTTCCGCAACGTTTATGCGGTTCGGTCTGGGCGGTTTCCGCATTGCGGTGCGGTTTATGCCCACCCCTAGAATTTAGAACACGAGATTATTATTTAGCGACATTATAACTTATAAGGGTGCAAGTTTTGGCCACTTGCCATCAAATTTGTTAAGGATTGTTACCAATATAGTATAAGAGCAACATATTTTTTTGTAGATTATGTTTGAACCTGTTTTTACTATTGGTAAGATATGTAATATGCATTGAATAATTTAGAAAAAAATAAATACATAGTAAAAAACTATATTCTTTAACTTATCACTCAAGCATAACAATGTTGCTTATTCATTACATAATGAACTATTACGTGGTTCTTTTAATAAAAAATATCTTAAGCATGATTCATTTTAATTAACCAATATATTGTTTATCATGCCATGCTTTAGGAAGCACCCCCCAACTCAACTAAACAACACATGTGTTGTTCTTGTGACGATGATTGCGTTCTTTATCCTGTGCTTCGGCTCTAGATGGCAAACCTTTTTTTGAACACATTTAGATTGTTCTTTCCCCTATCTTCCATTGGCAATGTCCCACATCAGATTATTGCTTTCATGAATTCGTATATCAATATAATTTTAAACTATAACACTACCATGTAGTTTTGTGGTCATAAATGGTTAACCCTTTTTAATGAGGGTGCGCATCATTACTAGTGTCACCGACTACTGTCATTCCATTATAATTTCGAAGTACATATGTTTTCACAAATGAGAATATGAAAATCGCGAAAACTGACTCATTGTGCGAATATTTTGACAAAGAATGACTTGTACTATAAGGAAGGTAGTAATGAAAATGGGTCCAGGTGGTGCAATGTTCTCCTATTGTGATGGACCGATGTAGGATGGGAGTGGCCATGGAAATTTAAAAGACCAACTGATAGTAAGAAATCCTGAGTTTGACGCACTAGGCACTATTGAAGTTATTGAGAAAGCTAAGAACTTGTCATACTGATTAAAGATAAAAGCAAGGCACTAGGCTTTTTTCTATTGCTGCTTTTGATCTTCAGAGTTCAGACTCGGTAGTAAGTTGGAGTTGAATTAAGTTTGCTTCTACATGTCAGCATAATTTATGCCGTATCTTTTGATTTGTTAGGTCTTCTATTAATCTTGATGCCTTATATTTACATGAGTATATATTAAGGTAGGATTTATTTTCTTCATCTTTATTTGATTCAATTGATTTCTGCATGCAGAACAAATCAAAATTATACCATTGGTGATAAGTTGTGATTTGATGTTATCTTGCATTGGTGATAAGTTGGGATTTGATCCAATTTCAGAGTTGGGCAACAATTTAAAAATACAATTAATAGCTCTGCATTTTAAGGAATTGCAGTCTACAGGAAAAACTTAAGGAATAGTTTGTGACCCTAGATCTATAGTTTTATCGTCTTTGTGTGTAGCTACCATTATTGTAGAGTAAAATTTTATTTTTCTTTTCTAGGGAAGTTTTGTGCTTGGCTTAGGATTTTCAACGGTTAACATAATGAATGAATCGCACAAGCATAGTGCAACAAGGTGAGCCTTTTATTTTATTTTCTTTCTATGTATGTGTTTTTTTTGTGGGTTTTTGAGGGAAAGGGAAAGAGGGGAGGGGGACTATATGTTCAAAATAGTTTGCAGGGGTTCTTATTTATGTTGTGTTAAATTTTAATGACAAGTATTTTGATATCAAATTACTGCGTATAGTTACCATATTAGCTTACCTTGTCATGTATTTCTTGACCCTGCTATACACAATCACATTATTATATCTCTTGCTCAGTTGGTTTACTATTTTTATTTTCTGATTTCATTTGTTATTCCGTGTGAACAAATATTTGTGATTAATTTTTCCCATTTGCTACTAGAATTAGTGGCACTTAACAAAATATTTAACAAGTTTGTTTTTGATCATCTATAATTTGGCAAATATCCTCAGTACTAGTCAAAGTAGCTTATACTAAAGTGCTCTAAGCTTCAAAATTCATTAGTAGACCTACAAATTCCTAATTTGATTTGTTATGGTGGTTGATCTATGTTTTAGATATTGAAGTTGAATGCTAACAGATGACCAGTTTTTCAGTAGGATTCTCTTTACGTATAAATGATGTTTCTTTATGTAATTAAATTTTATGGCATTATTTTAATCACCAACCACTACATTTGAAGAGAAATTATGTTTTTTTTACAAGTCAGACGATATGCACTTATATAGAGCTTAACTATCAACTGAATATCAAGTACGCTTTTGAGCTTTTTTTGATAATTATCAGTGGCTGCGATATTCAATTAATTTAATATTCATCAGTAGTATTAGTAATGGAAGTCATATTCTAGCAATTGTCAGGCACTAAAGTTTAAGCATGTAACTATCCATGAGATAAGTAATTTGTATTCGTCCATAAAATTGAAATTATGTAATGTTCACTCAGTTGTTTCACGGTGTTAGCCATAGGTTTGGGAAGCAACCATAAAAGAAGCTCCTCAACGTTTGGGGAAAATATTCTGTTTATGTTATTGAAAATATGGGATATTGACTCTTATGTGCACTGGTTTTTATATTAAAATTGTAAAATAAATACTTCTACGCGAAGAAAGCTGTTTGGTAATGATAGCAACTATGAATGATGATTTGAAATTTGGAAGGCAAAGAGCTTCCTATGGAGAAGGCATATATTAATGGATTTTAAATATTTTAAATAATAACGACTAAAATTTTATTTTAATCAAAGTTAGAACGTATAAATTTAATTTATCTATTAATGGATTTTGAAATGGCGCGGCAGTTTGAAAATTCGATTTTAAATTTCAATTGAATGTACAAGATTCAAAATAAATCAAATTTCAGTAAAACCAAAAATATTTGAATCTGTTTAATTATATCTTTCTAACGAATGTAAGAAACTGAGATTTCACTTTATAAATTAAAAGTTATGTCCAATTTAAAATTCAGAATAGTCTCTATAGAATTTATGTATAGTTTAATATAATATATAACCATTTTACAAACGATCTCCGTTTCGACAAAACCACTTTGGTTCAATCCGGAATGTCAAATTATTGCAGGATTCCAATTTTCATAATTTTTGGAATTAATATGTGAGCGTGGCAAAGAAAATATGCTTAGTCAATTTTAGTTAATTTGGATCGACCAAAAAATAGCCATTTTTTCAAATGGTCTCCAAATTTAAAGAAAATAATTTTGTTAGGACCGTATCATCAAAACATAGTAAGATTTAATTTTCGGGAATTTTTTGAGTCTGTATGTGGCCCCGATAAATTTAAATGTATGATCAAATTAAATAATTAAATGATTTATATTTTAATTTAAAGAAAAGTGGGTTGAGACGATTGAATGGGCTGAAGGGACCTAGTCCATTGCGTCCAAAATCAGGGCATTTAGCTGGGGGCCACAGTCATTGGGTTTTGTTTGGAGTTCAACGCGTTAAAATTTTAATTGAAGAAAAAATAGAATTAAATAATATAATAAAGAGGTATAAATACGCCCAAAACATCATACCCTAATTCCCATTATAATATGCACCGTCCTTATCGTTTTAAGGGCCAGAATTCTCGGGTTTTAATCCCTTAATCATGAAAAATCCGCTTCGAGTTAGAACTTGAATTCAAACCCAAGATTATAGAAGACAAAGACATCTACGAATTGGTATGGGTGTGATTGGTTTTCGTCTCCTGTAGTCGGAGGATTTGGGGATCGAAGTGGTCTCGTTCGATCGAGATTTGTGGGACCTGGAGCAGTTCGAGTTCGTCAATGGTGGTAGGCGCGGGAAGGCGAGGCTGAGGTGGTTCTACTGGTGGTGTTCAATCAGTGGCGGGTGGCTCATGTTGGCTGCATCTGGTGGATTGAAGAACGGAGCACCGGTTCGACGATGGAAATAGACAGAAACGATGAAGAAGGGCGTAACCGTGATAAAGGAATTAAAAAAATAAAGGTTTAATTATAAAAAATTAATTATTTAATTAGTTGTTTAATATTCAAATGACCGTATCTCATTCAAACGAACTCAAATCAGATGAAACCGGATGCGTTGGATTCGCAGCAACGAATACTACAACGAACAGACTGAAACAGAAATGGAGCGATCTATAGTTTTGAAGAATTCAAAAACCAATGTGAGAATTCTTTTTAAATAATTAAAATTAAATAATTATGATTGTGTTTATAAATCTTTACCAATCCGCTGTTAAATTCAAATTGATGTTATACGCGATTTTATCTAGATTGATTGATGTTGTTTGTTGTGATCTGTTTCATAAAATTATATATAATGGGATTAAGGAGATTTGTCAACTAAAATAAAATTTTGGTTTTTGTTGAAATTAGAATTGACAATATAAAATTGTCATTTTTGTTGAAATTAGAATTGATAAAATAAAATATCATTTTTGTTGTATTAGAATTGTCAGAACAAAAATATCGCTTTTATTTGTTTTGTTGAATTAGAGTTGTCGACAAAACAAAAATATCACCTTTATTTGTTTTTTTGAATTAGAGTTGTCGACAAAACAAAAATATCACTTTTATTTGTTTGGTTGAATTAGAGTTGTCAACAAAACAAAAATATCATTTTTGTTGTATTAGAATTGTCAAAACAAGAATATCACTTTTATTTGTTTTCTTGAATTAGAATTGTCAACAAAAAAAAATATCACCTTTATTTGTTTTGTTGAATTAGAGTTGTCGACAAAACAAAAATATCACTTTTATTTGTTTTGTTGAATTAGAGTTGTCGGCAAAACAAAAATATCGTTTTTGTTGTATTATAATTGTCAAGACAAAAATATCACTTTTATTTATTTTGTTGAATTAGATTTGTTGACAAAACAAAAATATCATTTTTGTTGAAATAGAATTGTCGACGAACCAAAGTTATCATTTTTATTGTTTTGTTGAAATAGAATTGCCAACAAAATAAAAATATCATTTTTATTTGTTATGTTAATAATAGATTTGTATGAAAATAAGAATATCATTTTTTTAGAATTTTTATACAAATTAAAATGGACATTTTTATTTGTCATGATATGTTATACATTAAAATTTGTATACAAATTAAAATAAACATTTTTATATGTTATGTTATACATTAATATTTGTATACAAATTAAAATAAACATTTTTAGGTGCCATGTTATACATTGAAATTGTATATAAATTAAAATGGACGTTTTTATTTGTCATGTTATACATTGAAATTTTATACAAATAAAAATATTTCTTTTTATTTGTTAAGCTAAAAAGAGAAATTGCATACAAATAATGAAAATAAATTATTCTTTTATTTGTCATTAGAATACATAGAAAAATATATGAAAATAAATTATTCTTTTATTTGTCATTAGAATACATAGAAAAATGTATGAAAATAAATTATTCTTTTATTTGTCATTAAATACATAGAAAAATGTAGACAAACAAATTATTCTTTTGTTTGTCATCAGAGTACATTGAAATATGTTATGCAAATAAAAATCTCTTTTTATTTGTCATTAGAAAACTTATAAAATGTTATGCAAATAAAATATTCTCCTTTATTTGTCATTTTTTGTTTTGTTTATTCAAAACATTATTAGTTACGTGTAGTAGAAAAATAATCATTTGTCATTTTATGTTTTTTTTATTCAAAACATTATTAGTTACATGTAGTAGAAAAATAATCATTCGTTATTTTATGTTTTGTTTATTCAAAACATTATTATTTACATGAGTAGAAAAAGAATCATTTGTCATTATATGTTTTGTCTGCTGAAAAACATTATCATTATTATGTTAACAATATTAGGAAATTGATCATATGTTAAAAATATGATTTTGGTTAAATTAAAACATTATCATTATTATGTTAGCAAAGTTAGAACAATAATCATATGTTGAAAACATGTTTTGTGAAACAAAAATGTCATTTATTTAGAATAATGTTTGTGAAATAAAATGTCATCTTATTAGAATACGTTTTGTCAAATAAAAGGATTACATGTTAAAATATATGTTTCGTTAGACAAAATGTAACATTTATCATGTTAGACAAGAATTACTTGTTAAAATATATTTTTTGTTGAAATTAAATTATAAATATTTATTTATAATTTAAATAGTGAAAATTCGTTAAATAGAAAATAATTCAAACCGAATTATAATTGGTTAAATTTATTAACCAATGATGTATTTAATAAACTGTTGTTGTCTGGAAACCCCACACGGGTATTGGGATGATATTTGACATACACTAGTCCCAATATTTAGTTATATGTCAATCGATGGATTAACAGTCTATGATGAGCGTTATTTATTTATTTTAATGCTCACACAGTTGTAAAACTTTACTCTGGTTGTAAACGGATTGTTGAATGATTATGTAAAAACCCGTAACTTCCCCGTGAAGGAAAGAGCGGATAGTTCGAGAACAAGCCACAACAGAACGCAGACGGGAGAACAATTCATTGTATCTTACAACAATTCCATCAGAATACAAGAATATACAGAGCATAAATAAATATTACACAGAAATATCAGAGATTTAAATTACATTTAAATACATCGCAGCGGAAAACAATACCATACACAACTAGAAGAGATATACAGATACAAAGCTTTCCGGATATCATTCCAGCTGTAAACCAGGATCCTGTGAATATAAATCTGCAAAACCAAAACTACTAGCTGCCCGTGTCAAAATAAGGGCACCTAGAGTTTAGGTTAAAACAATAAACTCCAGGTCAGTCATGTGACTGGTGTGAGAACTAAAACAGTTATTAATCTTTATTTTAAAGTTAGGTAAATCAAGGGACCACGCCGTATAATACGGAACGGGTTTCCTCCCAAGAATACCAGTGCATAAAACAAACAGCGCAATGCTAAATAAAGAAAAATGAAGCTATTATAAGACCCAGGTCCCATCACACAATGCAACGCAAGCCGGAGGATAGGGTTTTTACCTTGTAATAGCCAAAGAATGCTTGATACGTTTAAAACAGATTATTTGATATTATTATAAGTGCATAGTGTATAAAACAACTTCAAATCCTAAGTATCAATCATAGACGGCAAAAGCGCCCCATCCCACTATGTCACCATACAAGGCTCTACAAATAAAACCGCAAATGTCACGTATTTCGAAATTGGATTTCCATCTATGAACCGAGGCAAAAGATAGTCCTCAACCGATTCGAGACTGTCTAGTCCAAGTCTAAGGAACAGCCGCAACTGCCCCTTGGATCGTCAGGGCCGGTCCACCGATGTGGATTATAATGCCTGAACACTACGCCTCTCTGCCCTATGGGGCGTAAATGAGCCAAAAAATGACTCCGTCGGACCCGGATCGTCCGATCTAACCGAGGCGCCTTGCAACAGCAACAACCACATAAGTCAAACTCGTCAGGGCGTGTAAAACCACTAGCCCCACTTCTAACTAGAAAGAAAACGCATGTCCCCCCTGAGGTCCGTCTCCCGTTTTTGGTTCACCACTGGGGTGTGAGGCTCGCGAATTCACGTTACACAAAGCTATGCCACACAGGCCGTGCTTTGATCATTACCACAAGATTTTTCTTTTCAACAGAAGCCTTGATCAATTGCCACTTAGGCATGCTACGCAGGCAATTCACGCCATGCGTTTGATATCCATCAATATATAACCTCTGAGCTCATACGTCTCAGAGAAGGGCGTTAAGCAAGAGAATAAATTCTCCGCCGCCAAATAGATATATATTTAATAGAAATCAATCACACAGGCTAAAATCCAATGTCAGACACATAGTCCATTTACAAGTCCGTTCTGGATCTGAACGAAACCGGAGGCAACTAGTACCCCGCATATCCATCGATCTCCAAGTATGTTTGGACGATCACCAACTGTTTCCATCTTCTTAGGTGTACATCCCAATCAAGATCATCAGTAGTCACCCAAACGACGTGAAGACCTCCGGTCTTCGACCACCGTCTTCATCTTCGACTTATCGTCGTATCAGCTATTCAGAATGGGATAAACCCGGTCTTTCCGAATAACTCGCGTATATTATAAACAAGTGTTACACAAACACAACATACGCCTCATTCCAATTCACCAGTCACTAATCGTAAATTAACAAGAGAATAATTCCCCAAATATTAACCCCGAAGGCCGAAACCAACATCAGATCAATATCCAGAAAACCATTCTGCTTAGCTAACCGACAGTTAGTTTCTAAATTTCACATTCATAGGGAAAGGTTCCCATTAATTTTATCAAAGATAAATCCCTCAAATTTATTCTTTAATCTTCTTTTGACTTTCGATTCAACTAGTCGGGATTAACGAACCTTACCGAAGTAATCATTTGTTTTAATTTCCCAATCCCAACCTATTCATCCCATGAAGTAAAACTGGTTATACTTCATATCTAACACCACGGTGTTATCGGTAAATTCAATTACCATTTCACGTTCAAATCTAATTAAAGATTTAACTATCGCCTAGAGTAAAACTGGCGATACTCCATTCTCGATCTTTTCAATCTAATTAAAGATTCATTAAAACTCCACTTAGTTTTAATCTGTGACTGGGTTAAAGAATCCATGTCATTTAAAACACGGTTCATGATAAACCCAAAATCACATCACATTTCAATCAGTCCCCGACCGTAAATTAGCAAGTGAGCAATTCCCTAAGTATTAACCCCGAAGGCCGAAACCAACATCAGATCAATACCTCAGAAACCATTCAACTTAACTAATCTCCGGTTAGTTTCTGATTTTCTTAACTCCTTTGGGTCTAAGAACAGTATTATTGAAGATACCGTTCACGACAACCCAAAATCACATTCCATTAATTATTAGGTTAAAGAACGAGTGTTATTTAAAACACTGTTCACGATAAACCCAAGAATCAATTCGAATTCAATTCCAATTAAATATTATTTAATTGGTACACTTCATTAAATCTAACTGTGAATGTTGTCTTCATTAACACTGTTCATCAGTCACAAACCCAAATCACATTTGATATTAAATACAAGGCTCTGAATAGAAAATATACCGGCTTATATTCAATATCAAATTCTACGACCAACGGATATCGTATTGGAAATAACGATATATATATATATCTTTCAAATTCCCATAACAATATCTGTATCATCACGAAATCCAACATCGAAATATTCCAAAGACAATTTCGATTCAAATCCACTCCAATAATTATTGGCAATTCTGGTTATTTTCAAAACCATTTCAAATCCAATTTATTTATTTAAAAATAAATAGAATTATAATTCTAGTTCAAAACTAGTTCATTTCGATAAAAATCTATTCTTATCTTTTCAAATATGGAGTTTTTCATCCCATTTCTTTCTAAATCATTTCGTATGATTTTACACAAATTATTACTATTTTTAATAATTTTATCAAGGCCCGTACAGTCGATTTCCATCAACGGCCATCGAACTGCACTTACAATGACCTTTTCCAAATTTGATTTAGACATAATTCCAAATCCAACCGTTAGATTTCAAATTTCTAATATTCGTTAGAAAGCTCTTTTTGATACGAACCCAACGGTTCCGATTTTAGGAGAATCCGACGGTCGGATCTCCTATAATATCCGTTCGAAGTCAATGGTCGAAATTCGCGAACTGGTGCGGCGCGGCGCGTTCTATTCAGGCCATTATATTATATATATAATATATATAATATATACTTCATCGATTTCCTTTTAAAACGTATTTTATAAATCGTTTTAAATTCGTTTTCAAAATGATTTCAACTTCCTTTTCAATTTCAAATAAAAATTGAATTTTTCTTTATAAATTCGTTTTAAATTCACTTCAAATTGATTTCAATTCAAATTGATTTCTAATTCAATTTCAATTCGTTTTCAATTCAATTCAATTCGTTTTCAATTCAATTCAATTTCAATTCGAATTCATTTATATTCAATTTCAATTCGAATTCATTTCTATTCAATTTAATTCGAATTTCAATTCTTTTCAAAATATAAGATTTTGAAATCACTTTCGATATTCATTATAAAATGAATAAAATCGATATAAATATTATTCACGTCAAAATGGCGTAAATCTAATCAACACGGCTTCATATATTTTCTATTTTCAAATATTCTATTTCGAATATTTCCTTTTCAAATATTTCTTTTTCAAATATTTTTATTTCAAATATTTCTTTTTTTAAAACTGGAATGAGGCCCAATCAATTACCATATAATGTTAATTATATCGATTTTCGACAACACACATATACAATCACAACGATGAATAATCAACCATCATCCAAAGTGCATTCTACACTGTATAAGCATCAAATATGAATATTTAACGCTCATAACAGTCTGTCAATCAATCGATCGATATACAACTAATTATTGGGATTAGTGTATGTCATCTATCATCCCAATACCCGTGTGGGGTTTCAAACAATCAAACACAAATTTTATTTGTGCAGTTGGGCGATGTGTAAAATTTATCGTCCCAATCAATATCAGTCAAATGTGTGTATATAAACAAATCATCCGATTTGTTTATTTTTATTTCATATACACGTTAAAATTCTATTTTTAACTATAAAATATTTTCAACTATATAAATATTTTATTTCGTTTCACATCACATCACACAATCAACTACACATCAAAATCAAACAAACAAGCATACAAGCCGTCCATGGTCTGTGGACGACGGGTGTCGGGTGCTACTAAACACCGTCTCCATCCTAGTATATATTATAACTAGAAAACAAATTAAAAGGTGAGAAGTTCTCACCAAAAGCCGATCCAAATGCCTCGACTCTTCATTTGTAGGAAATTTTCGCCGTGTTTCTTCTTTCATCACTTTCGTCATCCGTATTCACTACATATATAAAAATCGAATTTTTACTTCGCTATTCAATATATAAAAATCGAATTTTTACTTCGCTATTCAATATATAAAAATCGAATTTTTACTTCGCTATTCAATATATAAAAATCGAATTTTTACTTCGCTATTCAATATATAAAAATCATATTTTTACCTTGTTATTCAATATATAAAGATCGAATTTTTACTTCGCTATTCAATATATAAAAATCATATTTTTATTTTGCTATTCAATATATAAAAATCGAATTTTTACTTCGCTATTCAATATATAAAAATCGAATTTTTACTTCGCTATATGAATAAAAATTATATTTTTATATTCTCTATCATATAAAAATTATATTTTTAATACTCTACTAGTATCAAAATCATATTTTTATCTCTAACAAACTAATTACTTTATAAATAAATAACCTAGACTACTAAATAAACTAAAATAAAAATAAAAGAAAACTTACATTAAATCGGATTTTCCAAGGGGGGTCTTCTCCGTTCGTCAGTGGCTGAGGGTTGGGGGGGACTCGTGGCGGAGGCGCCTGGCGGAGCTGGACCATCGGTGGTGGGTCTCCGGTCTAGGGCGGCGCGATTTACTAAAGGGGATCGGGGCTGTTCGATTTGGGGGTGGTGCCAGCGTCGAGGGTGAGGCAAAAGGAGGCGTCGGCCTGATGGTGGCCGGAGGCGAGGGCGTGGTGGCTCTGCCTGGGCGACGGTCGAGATGCGATGGCCTCCATCGTCTTCATTTTTTTCTATTTTGATTTCCATATTCGAAATCGATCTGTCCAATGGCATAGGGGGGTTTGACCGTGGGTTTGGGGATAAGGGGGTGGTCCACCTTTTTTTTAATTAATTAATTTATTTATTTTCCAAAAAGTAGAATTTTCGTTCAAACTCCAGATAGACCCAACGACTGTCGTCCCTAGCTAATTACCCCCATTTTGAACACAATGGGATACATATCGTAAACTGATTCGACTGTTTCGATCAGTTTCCATTAAAATCAACATATAACTCTATATATTGAATTTGAACGCGCATTTCAATTTACTGGGGTCACATACTAACTCGAAAAATTCCAGAAAAATATTTTCTAGCTTCGTATTGACGATACGGTCCTAACAAAACTAATTTCGTCAAATTATGAGAACATTTGAAAAATGGCCATTTTCCAGTCGATTAAAATCAACTGAAACTAGTCAAACGCATTTTCCTTTGCCACGCTCACATATTGATTCGAAAATTATGAAATTTGAAACCTAGCAATAATTTGACATCGCGGATCCAACAAAAGTGGTTTCGTCAAAATCTGAGGTCGTTTGCAAAATTCCCATTTTTAAGGGCCTGAATTCCATAGCGACTATTCAGAATTTTTAACTGGACATATCTTTTGATTCCCGCTATGAAATTTCAATTTTTCGGGTTCGTTGGAAAGGTATTCACAAATAGATCCTATTATTTTTGGTTTCACTAAAATCGGTTTATTTTGAATCATGTATGTTCATTTGAAGTTTGAAATCGAATTATCGAACTACCGCGCCATTTTCAATTCCTTTTATAATTTAAAATAATTTTTTTTTATTCTAACGATGATCCATATAATATATACGTTAGAATTCTATTCAAAATAAATTTCTCGTCGATATTATTTAAAATAATTCATTTTAAATAATCAAAATTAGCTAAAATTGCCAAAAAAAAAAAATTTAATTGGCTCGGATTTCCGGATTATTACAGATTATTTATCATTATTGTTAAATACATGCGAAGTATGAAATCCATATAACTGAAATTATACGGTAACTGATTGAGGCGCATTCCGATTCAGAATATTTTAAAATAAAGAATATTCAAAAATAAAGAATCTTTTAAAATAAGGAATATTTTGAAGTAATATTTCAATGAAGAATAAAATTATAGTATTTATGTCCATCTTTGGATGGGCACAAAAATATAACAATATGAAGCCGGGTTATGTATAGAAACGCCATTTTTAACCCGAACGGGTTTATCGATCGATTTTATTCATTTTATAATGAATATAAAAAAGTAGTGATTTCAAAATTTAATATTTTGGAAATATTATCATTTTAATATGATAAAGATATAGAATATTTAATTTTGATTTAAAATTGAAAATGGAGTTAAAATCGTTTTAAAACGAATTTACAAATATTTTATAAAATACGATTTAAATGGAAATTGACGAAATATATATAATATATATTTAATAGCCTGAATAGAACGCGTCGCGCAGCGACCATTCACGAATTTCGACCATTAACTTCAAATTGATGTAAATGGAGATCCGACTGTCGGATTCTCCTAAAACCCGAGCCGTTGGGTTTGTATCGAAAAGAGCTTTCCAATGAATATAAGAGATTTGAAATCTAACGGTTGGATTTGGGATTATGTCCAAATCAAATTTATAAAAGGTCGCTATGGATGCAGTTCGGTGGCTGTTATTGGAAACTGACTGTACGGGCCTTAATAAAATTATCAAAAATATGGACAAATTATGTGAAATCATAATAAATGATTTGGAAATATTTTGGATGAAAAATTCCATATTTGAAAAGATAAAAATATATTTTTATCGAAATGAACTAGTTATTAACTAGAATAAATCATTAAATTAAGGTTTAATGAAGTTTTCCAATTAATTAATATTTAATTGGAATTGAATAATAAATTGGATTTTGGGTTTGTCGTGAATGGTGTCTTCAAAAACACTGTTCTTAAACCCCGTATGAAATGAATATATCTTTTAATTAAGATTATTAGAGTTTCCAATTATATTTAGTAATTGGAATAAAGTGAAATGTGAATTGGGTTTATCATGAACTGTGTTTAAAACGACATTTGTTCTCTAACCCAATTAACAGTGAAAACGTAATTTGGAATTTATGAATCTTTTTATTAAGATGAAACGGAAATTTTCCAAAGTAAAGTTTTTCCAATTTAATAGAAGAAATTGGAATTGAATGGAATTTGATTTAATAATAATTGAGATGAGCTTCTGTAAAAGAAGACCGTTATTATATATGGAATTTAAAAGGCTTTACCGTTATTCCATTTATATTATTAGTCTGGTACGGAAATTTATATCGATTATATACTGATTTGATTTCTGTGAAAATTCCATATTTAATGGAAGATGATTTTGGGTTTATTGTGAACTGTGTTTTAAATGACATTGGTTCTTTAACCCTGTTAAAGACAAGATTAATTTCTTAAAGTTGAATAATCATTAAATAATGATTTTTGATATTAAAACCAAATTGGAGTTTTAATGAATCTTTGAAAAGAAGATCATAAAATAAATTTAAAAGAATTTATCTTTGATAAAATTAATAGGAACCTTACCCTTATAATGTGAATCTTTATTTAAAAGAATATTCAGAATTGGAATGAGGCATATGATGTGTTTTATAGCACTTGTTTATTGATTATAAAATAGGCGAGTTATTTAACTAGAGCTTTTTTGGGATTGAAAACATCAAATATGGAGCATTGCTCAGTAACACTTGTAGCCCTCTGAATTTTCTTTAACTAGAGCTTTCGTTTGGCTAAAACAGACTTATGGTTTGAAAGTTACGCACGTTTTCGTGAATGAGTGTAATCTGGTATCAACTGACAATCATTTGGATGAGGTGGCGAAGCGTCATTAGCTCGGATCATGGACCAGCTCATGGGACCCACCCCGGCTCGTGAACCAACTCGGCTTGTAGGGCCACCACCGGCTCGCCACCTAGAATCACGACCCGCTCGTGATGGTCAGATCCAGCCACTCCACTCCAACTCGTAACCCCGGTTCGTGGTGCACACCATGGTCACGAACTGCTTGGGTTTGCGCTCGCTGCACTCGATTTTGATCTATTATGATGGCTATTTTCACACCAACTTGCATGGATCTTATTACACATGTCAGATGACAACTTGGGAAGGATTTCTAGAAGGTTTCCACCATAGTTCGCGATTTTTGGGATGTGTGCCACGTGTCTCACGAACCGGTATCAGGAAATGGCTATAAATACACCATTTGAAGGATTTTCAAAGGACTTTTGGCCATTCTTCTTCACGGCTTCCACCATTACTAAAGTGAAAGGACGTTGCACCATTATTCATATAAACTCATCTCTCTCAATACAATAAACACGTGGATTACGTGTATAATCTCTTGTAATTTCAATTAACACACGGATTGTGTGCTTTCATGTAACTGATTCCTGTAATCTGTTAGTATAATAATAAGATTATAAAGTGGACGTAGGCTACATCGATAGCTGAGCCACTATAAAAACCTCGTGTGTCTCCTCTTTACTGTTTTTTGCATTTTTGTGATTTGTGATATGCGTTTGGGTGTTAGGCCCAGATTTTGGTCTAACAGAATACCTACCGCGTTTTTAGACCATGGATAAAGTAAGAAACCTACGAATTCATTATTCATGGTGTGGGAGGAAGTACAAAATCATTATTCATGGTACATTGTATTATCAGTAGTCACCTACAAATTCCACAATTTTGCTTTTTATTGCACTGTTCATGCATTTTACGTCAGAATTATCTTGTGTAAAATGTATTTAACTTGTGGAAAAGAGTCGAAGGGTAATAGTAGCAGAATTTGTTAATAGAAGGATGACGAAGTCAAAGCAGTACGGAAACAGGTGAAATCCAAAAGTAGGGGAAAAATGAAAAAAATTCCATTGCCGGGATTTGAACCCGGGTCGCCTGGGTGAAAGCCAGGTATCCTAACCGGGCTGGACTACAATGGAACGATGCTCCAATGAAAAAAATTGGGCTATTTAAGTAAAACACAATATGTCCAAAATTTACAGCAATGCCTCTTTGGCTTGAAGTCAATGGCACTAGGTTTTGCCCCATCAATGCCCGTTTGGCTATACACGAATTTTGCTCGAACTGCCTGGACCCTGATCGATTAAAATTTGAATAGGGTACAGTTTGAAAAGACTCCATAGCGATTTGTGCACATATTATTTAATTTTCAACTTTTGTTTCTTTATGTTGTTAGAGAACCCCAAATTTGAATAGGTTAAGATTTGAAAAAAAATTACTACCATAGTAATAAGGAAACTTTTCGCGTTCGTAGACTACTGATAGAGTAAGAAACCTACGAATTCATTATTCATGGTATGGGAGAAAGTACAAATTCATTATTCATGGTGCAGTGTATTATCAATAGTCACCTGCGATCTACAGTTTTGCTTTTTAATGCACTGATCATGCATTTTACTCTAGGATTATCTTGTGTAAAATGGATTTAATGAGCTGAAAGATGTCGTAGGGAAATAGTAGCATAATTTGTGAATAGAAGGATGGCGAAGTCAGAGAATTACAGAAGCAGGAGAAATCCGAAAGTAGGGGAAAAATGAAAAAAATTCCATTGTTGAGATTTTAACCCGGTTTGCTTGGGTGAAAGCCAGGTATCCTAACCAGGTTGGATTACAATGGAATGATGCTCCAGTAAAGAAATCTGTGCTATATAATTAAAATACAGTATGTAAAAAATTTACAGCAATGCCTCTTTGGCTTGAAGTCAATGGCACTAGGTTTAGCCTTATCACTGACCCATTTGGCTGTACACAAATTTTGCTCGAACTCCCTTGACCCCGATCAATTAAAATTTGGATATGGTACGGTTTAAAAAGAACCCATAGCGATTTGACCCTATACTATTTGGTTTTTTAAATTTTATTTTTTGTACGTTGTTAGAGAACCCCAAATTGGAATAGGGTATGGTATGAACAAAGTACTACCATAGTAATAAGGAATACCTATCGCGTTTGTAGACCATGTATAAAGTAAGAAACCTGTGAATTCATCATTTAGGGTATGGAAAGAAGTACAAATTCATTATTCATGGTAAAATGTATTATCGGTAGTCACCTGCAAATTCCACAGTTTTTCTTTTTAATGCACTGATCGCGCATTTTACGTCAGGATTATCTTATGTAAAATCAATTTAGCATGTGAAAGAGGTCGAAGGGCAACAGAAGAAGAATTTGTGAACAGAAGGATGGCGAAGTCAGAGATGTACAGAAACAGGAGAATTCCAAAAGTAGGGAAAATTGAAAAAGTTTCAATTGCCAGGATTTGAACCCGCGTCACCTGGGTGAAAGGCAGGTATCCTAACCGGGCTGGACTACAATGGAATGATGCTCCAATAAAGAAAACTAGGCTATTTAATTAAAATACAATATGTACAAAATTTACAGCAATGCCTCCATGGCCTGAAGTCCATGGCACTAGGTTTTATCCAATCAATACCGGTTTGGCTGTAAAAAAATTTTGCTCGAAGTGCCTGGATCTCGCTGGATTAAAATTTGATTAGGGTACGGTTTGATAAGAACCAATGGTGATTTGCACCCATATTATTTGTTTTTTACTTTTATTTTTTGTACGTTGTTAGAGAACCCCTAATTTGAATAGGGTACAGTTTGAAAAAAATTAGTACCATAGTAATAAGGAATACCAGTCGCATTTGTAGACCATGGATAAAGTAAGAAACATGCGAATTCATTATTCAGGGTATGAAAGGAAGTACAAATTCATTATTCATGGCATAATGTATTATCAGTAGTCACCTGCAAATTCCACGGTTTTGCTTTTTAATGCACTGACCGTTCATTTTACGTCAGGATTATCTTGTGTAAAATGGATTTAGCATTTTGAAAGAAGTCGAAGGGAAACAAAAGCATAATTTGTGAACAGAAGGATGGCGAAGTCATAGAAGTACAGAAATAGGATAAATCTGAAAGTAGGGGAAAAATGAAAAAAAATTCCAATATCGGGATTTGAACCCGGGTCGTCCGGGTGAAAGCCAGGTATCCTAACCTGGCTGGACTACAATGGAATGATGCTTCAAAGAAGAAAACTGGGCTATATAATTAAAATACAATATGTCCAAAATTTACAGCAATGCCTCTTTGGCCAGAAGTCAATGGTACTAGGTTTTACCCCATCAATGCCAGTGTGGCTGTACACCAATTTTGCTCGAACTGCTTGGAACCCGATCGGTTAAAATTTGCATAGGGTATGGTTTGAAAAGAACCCGATGCGATTTGCGCCCATATTATTTGTTTTTTTAACTTTTATTTTTTATACAAGTTTATCGAACCCCGAATTTGAATAGGGTATGGTTTGAAAAAAAATGCTGCCATAGTTATGAGGAATACCTATCGCGTTTGTAGACCATGGATAAAGCAAGAAAACTGTGAAATCATTATCCCTGGCATGGGAGGAAATACAAATTCATTATTTATGGTACAATGTATAATCAGTAGTCATCTGCAAATTCCATAGTTTTGCTTTTTAATTCACTGATCGTGCATTTTACGTCAGGATTATCTTGAGTAAAATGGATTTAGCGTATTGAAAGATGTTGAAAGGCAACAATAGAAGAATTTGTGAACAGAAGGAAGTTGAAGTCAGAGGAGTACAAAAATAGGAGAAATTCGAAAGTAGGGGAAAACTGAAAAAAATTACTTTGCCAGGATTTGAACCTGGGTCTCCTGGGTGAAAGCCAGGTATCCTAACCGGGCTAGACTATAATGGAATGATTATTTAATGAAGAAAACCGGGTTATTTAAATAAATGCAATATGTCCAAAATTTACAGCAATGCGTCTGTGGCCTAAAGTCAATGACACCCGGTTTAGACCCATCACAGCCCATTTGGGCATACACATATTTTGCTCGAACTCCTGGACCCAAATCGATTAAAATTTGAATAGGGTATGGTTTGAAAAGAACCAAAAGCGATTGGCATACATATTATTTGTTTATTTAACTTTAACTTTTTGTACGTTGTTATCAAATCCCAAATTTGAATAGAGCACGGTTTGAAAAAAAACACTACTATAGTAATAAGGAACATGTTGACACACATTTTGATAAAAGCTGCCACACATGGAATTCCTTAATAGTAACGCGCTTAAGTGGTGATAGCAACGTCAGAAGACACAAAGCAATTTGTTCAAAATCGCAACATCAAAAAAGTCTGGCCCGAAACTCCTATCAAATGACCTTTTTTGGGCCCAAAAACATCAATTACCGAGCTTAGCTTAGTAACTCTTGTATCCCATAGAATTATCTTCCAGTAGAGCTTTCGTTTGGCTAAAACGGACTTACGGTTTGAAAGTTACGCCCGTTTTCATGAATGGGTGTAATCTGGTATCGACCGACAATTAGTTGGATGAAGTGACGAAGCGTTATTAGCTCGGAACATGGACTGGCTTGTGGGACACACCTTAGCTCGTGAACCAACTCAGCTCGTGGGGCCACCACAGGCTCGCCCCATAGGACCACGAGCCGCTTGTGATAGTTAGATCCAACCACTCCACTCCAGCTCGTTACCCCGGTTCGTAGTGCACGCCACGGTCGCGAACCGCCTGGGTCTGCACTCGCTGCACTCGATTTTGACCTATTCTGATGGCTATTTTCACTCCAACTTGCATGGATCCTATTATACATGTCATATGATAACTGGTGGAGGATTTATGGATGTTTTCCGCCATATTTTGAGATTTTTGGGATGTGTGCCACATGTCTCACGAACCGGTATCAGGAAACGGCTATAAATACACCGTTTGAATGATTTTCAAAGGAATTTTGTCCATTCTTCTTCACGGCTTCCACCATTACTGAAGTGCAAGGACTTTTCACCATTATTCATATAAACTCATCTCTCTCAATACAATGAACATGTGGATTACATGTATAATCTCTTATAATTTCAATTAACACACGGATTGTGTGCTTGCATGTAACTGATTCCTGTAATACGTCAGTATAATAGTAAGATTATAAAGTGGACGTAGGCAACATCTATAGCCGAACCATTATAAAAACCGTGTGTGTCTCCTCTTTATTTACCGTTTTCTACATTTTTGTGATCTGTGATCTGCATTTCGGTGTTAGGCCCAGATTTTGGTCTAACAGAATACCTGTCGCGTTTTTAGACCATGGATAAAGTAAGTAACCTACGAATTCATTATTCATGGTATGGGAGGAAGTACAAATTAATTATTCATGGTACATTATATTATCGGTAGCCACCTGAAAATTCCACAATTTTGCTTTTTATTGCACTGTTCATGCATTTCACATCAGGATTATCTTGTGTAAAATGGATTTAACATGTGGAAAAGAGTCAAAGGGAAACAGTAGCAGAATTTTTGAGTAGAAGGATGGCGAAGTCAAAGCAGTACGAAAACAGGAGAAAAAGTAGGGGAAAATGAAAAAATATCCATTGTCGGGATATGAACCCGGTTCGCTTGGGTAAAAGCAAGGTATCCTAGCCGGGCTGGACTACAATGGAACGATGCTCCAATGAAGAAAAACTGGGCTATTTAAGTAAAATACAATATGTCCAAAGTTTACAGCAATGCCTCTTTGGCTTGAAGTCAATGGCAGTAGGTTTTTCCTCATCACAGCCCGTTTGGCTGTACACGAATTTTGCTCGAACTGCCTGGGCCTCGATCGATTAAAATTTGAATAGGGTACGTTTTGAAAAGAACCCAAAGCGATTTGCGCATATATTATTTAATTTTTAACTTTTGTTTTTTTTAATGTTGTTAGAGAACCCCAAATTTGAATAGGGTATGATTTGAAAAAAAAATACTACCATAGTAATAAGGAAAATTGTCGCGTTTGTAGACTACTGATAAAGTAAGAACCTGTGAATTCATTATTCATGGTATGGAAGGAAGTACAAATCATTATTCATGGTAAATGTATTATTAGTAGTCGCCTGCAAATTCCACAGTTTTTCTTTTTAGTGCACTGATCGTGCATTTTACATCAGGATTATCTTGTGTAAAATGGATTTACGGTGTTAAAAGATGTCATAGGGCAATAGTAGAAAAATTTGTGAATAGACGGATGGCTAAGTCAGAGCAGTAAAGAAGCAGGAGAAATCCGAAAGTAGGGGGAAAAATGAAAAAAAATCCACTGTTGGGATTTAAACCCAGGTCGCTTGGGTAAAAGCCAGGTATCCTAACCAGGTTGGACTACAATGGAATGATTCTCCAGTAAGAAAATCTGGGCTATTTAATTAAAATACAGTATGTCAAAAATTTATAGCAATGCCTCTTTGGCTTGAAGTCAATGGCACCAGGTTTAGCCCCATCACTGCACATTTGGCTGTACACAAATTTTGCTCGAACTCCCTTGACCCCGATCGGTTAAAATTTGGATAGGGTACGGTTTGAAAAGAACCCATAGCGATTTGCGCCTATATTATTTGGATTTTTAAATTTTATTTTTTGTATGTTGTTAGAGAACCCCAAATTTGAATTGGGTATGGTATGAAAAAATTACTACCATAGTAATAAGGAATACCTATCGCGTTTGTAGACCACAGATAAAGTACGAAACCTGCAAATTCATTATTTAGGGTATGGGAGGAAGTACAAATTCATTATTCATGGTATAATGTATTATCGGTAGTCAGCAGAAAATTCCACGGTTAACTTTTTAATGCAATGATCTTGCATTTTATGTCAGGATTATCTTGTGTAAAATGGATTTAGCATGTTGAAAGAAGTCGAAGGGAAATAGGAGCTTAATTTGTGATAGAAGGATGGCGAAGTCAGAGAAGTACAAAAACAGCAGAAATTCGAATGTAGGGGAAAAATGAAAAAGTTTCAATTGCCGGGATTTGAACCTGGGTCGCCTGGTTGAATGCCAGATATCCTAACCGGGCTGGACTACAATGGAATGATGCTCTAATGAAGAAAACTGGGCTATTAAATTAAAATTCACTATGTCCAAAATTTACAGCAATGCCTCTTTGGTCTGACGTCAATGGCACCAAATTTTATCCCATCAATGCTAGTTTGGCTGTAAACAAATTTTGCTTGAAGTGCCTGGACCCCGATGGATTAAAATTTGACTAGGGTACAGTTTGGAAAAAAAACCAATGGCAATTTGTGCCCATATTATTTGTTTTTTTACTTTTATTTTATGTACGCTATTTGAAAACCCCTAATTTGAATAGGGTACAGTTTGAAAAAAAATACTACAATAGTAATAAGGAATACCAGTCGCATTTATAGACCATGGATAAAGTAAGAAACTTACAAATTCATTATTCAAGGAATGCGAGGAAGTACAAATTTATTATTCATGGCACAATGTATTATCAGTAGTCACCTGCAAATTCCATGGTTTTGCTTTTTAATGCACTAATCGTGCATTTTACGTCAGGATTATCTTGTGAAAAATGTATTTAGCATGTTGAAAGAAGTCAAAGGGCAACAAAAGCATAATTTGTGAACAGAAGGATGGCGAAGTCAGAGAAGTACAGAAACAGGAGAAATCTAAAAGTCGAGGAAAAAATGAAAAAATTCCAATGTCGGGATTTGAACCCGGGTGGCCTAGGTGAAAGCCAGGTATCCTAACCTGGATGGACTACAACAGAATGATGCTCCAATAAAGAAAACTGTGCTATATAATTAAAATACAATATGTCCAAAATTTATAGCAATGCCTCTTTGGCCAGAAGTCAATGGCACCAAGTTTTACCCCATCAATGTCAGTATGGATGTATACCAATTTTGCTCGAACTGCCTGGACTCCGATCGAATAAAATTTAAATAGGGTATCGTTTGAAAAGAACCCATTGCGATTTGTGCCCATATTATTTGTTTTTTAAACTTTTATTTTTTGTACAATGTTATCGAACCCCAAATTTGAATAGAGTATGGTTTGAAAATAAAAATACTACCATAGATATAAGGAATACCTATCGCGTTTGTAGACCATGGATAAAGCAAGAAACCTGTGAATTCATTATTCATGGTATGGGAGGAAGTAAAAATTTATTATTCATGGTACAATGTATTATCAATAGTCATATGCAAATTCCACGGTTTTGCTTTTTAATGCACTGATCGTGCATTTTACGTCGGTATTATCTTGAGTAAAGTGGATTTAGCGTATTGAAAGATGTTGACGGGAAATAGTAGAAGAATTTGTGAACAGAAGGATGGTGAAGTAAGAGGATTACAAAAATAGAAGAAATCCGAAAGTAGGGGAAAAATTAAAAAAATTCCATTGCCGGGATTTGAACCTGTGTCGCCCGGGTGAATGCCAGGTATCCTAACCGGGCTGGACTACAATGGAATGATGCTTTAATGAAGAAAACCGGGTTATTTAATTAAAATGCAATATGTCCAAAATTTACAGCAATGCCTTTATGGCCTGAAGTCAATGGCACCAGGTCTAGACCCGTCACAGCCCGTATGGGCGTACACAAATTTTTCTCGAATGGCCTAGACCCCAATCGATTAAAATTTGAATAGGGTACAGTTTGAAAAGAACAAAAAGCAATTTGCATTCATATTATTTGTTTTTTTAACTTTTATCTTTTGTACGTGCTTGTTGAACCCCAAATTTGAATAGAGTACGGTTTGAAAAAAAATACTACTATAGTAATAAGGAATATATTGACACACTTTTTGGTAAAAGCTGTCCCACATGGAATTCCTAGATAGTAACGCGCTCAAGCGGTGATAGCAACGTCAGAAGACACAAAGCGATTTGGTTGAAATCGCAATATCAACAAAGACTGGCTCGAAACTCCTATCATACGACCTTTTTTGGACCCGAAAACATCAATTACGAAGCTTTTCTATGAAACTTTTGTAGTCCTCTGAATTAGCTTCAAGTAGAGCTTTCGTTTGGCTAAAATGGACTTACGGTTTTAAAGTCACGCCCATTTTCATGAATGGGTATAATCTGGTATCGACTGACAATCACTAGGATGAAGTGACGAAGCTTCATTTGCTCGGATCATGTACCGGCTCGTGGGACCCACCTCGGCTCGTGAACCAACTCGGCTCGTGGGGCCACCACCGGGTCGCCTCCCTAGGACCACGTCCCGCTCGTGATGGTCAGATCCAACTGCTCCACTCCAGTTCGTCACCCCGGTTCATGGTGCACACCATGGTCATGAACCGCTTGGGTCTGCGCTCGTTGCACTCGATTTTGACAAATTCTGATGGTTATTTTCAATCCAACTTGCATGGATCTTATTACACGTATCATATGACAACTTGAGGAGGATTTCTGGACGTTTTCCACCACATTTAGATATTTTTGGGATGCGTGCCACATGTCTCACGAACTGGTATCAGGAAACGGCTATAAATACACACTTTGAAGGATTTTCAAAGGAATTTGGCCATTCTTCTTCACGGCTTCCACCATTACTGAAGTACAAGGACTTTACACCATTATTCATATAAACTCATCTCTCTCAATACAATAAATACGTGGATTACGTGTATAATCTCTTGTAATTTCAAATAACACACAGATTGTGTGCTTGCATGTAACTGATTCCTGTAATCTGTCAGTATAATAATATGATTATAAAGTGGACGTAGGCTACATCGACAGCCGAACCAGTATAAAAACCTTGTGTGTCTTCTCTTTATTTACCGTTTTCAGCATTTTTGTGATCTGTGATCCGCATTTGGGTGTTAGACCCAGATTTTGGTCTAACATAATACCTGTCGCGTTTTTACACCATGGATAAAGTAAGAAACCTACGAATTCATTGATCATGTTATGGGAGGAAGTACATATTCAATATTCATGGTACATTGTATTATCAGTAGTCACATGCAAATTCCACAATTTTGCTTTTTATTGCACCGTTCATGCATTTTACATTAGGATTATCTTGTGTAAAATGGATTTAATGTGTTGAAAGGAGTCGAAGGGCAACAATATCAGAATTTGTGAACAGAAGGATGGCGAAGTCAGAGCAGTACGAAAACAGGAGAAATCTAAAAGTAGGGGAAAAATGAAAAAAAATCCATTCCCGGAATTTGAACCCGGGTCGCCTGTGTGAAAGCCAGGTATCCTAACCGGGCTAGACTACAATGGAAAGATGCTCCAATGAAGAAAAACTGGGCTATTTAAGTAAAATACAATATGTCCAAAATTTACAGCAACGCCTCTTTGGCTTGAAGTCAATGGCACCAGGTTTTGCCCCATCACTGCCCGTTTGGCTGCACACCAATTTTGCTCGAACTGCCTATACCCCGATCGATTAAAATTTGAATAGGGTACGGTTTGAAAAGAACCCTGGCGATTAGCGCCTATATTATTTAATTTTCAAATTTTGGTTTTTTATGTTGTTAGAGAACTTTAAATTTGAATAGAGTACGATTTGAAAAAAAAATATACTACCATAGTAATAAGGAAACTTGTCGCGTTTGTAGACTACTGATAAAGTTAGAAACCTGCGAAGTCATTATTCATCGTATGGGAGGAAGTACAAATTCATTATTCATGGTACAATGTATTATCAGTAGTCACCTACAAATCCACAGTTTTACTTTTTAATGCACTAATCGTGCATTTTACATCAGGATTATCTTGTGTAAAATGGATTTAGCGGGTTGAAAGATGTCGTAGGGCAATTGTAGCAGAATTTGTGAATAGAAGAATGGCGAAGCCAGAGAAGTATAGAAGCAGGAGAAATCCGAAAGTAGGGGGAAAAAGGAAAAAAATTCCATTGTTGGGATTTAAACCCGGTTCGCTTGGGTGAAAGCCGGGTATCCTAATCAGGTTGGACTACAATGCAATGATGCTCCAGTAAAGAAATCTGGGTTATTTAATTAAAACAAGTGCGAACCCGTGCTACGCACACGGAAACAACGAAAATACATTTTCAACAATCTTACTCTTTAGGTTATTTTTCAATCTAGTCTTCCTTGAATTGTAATAATTTTTGGGAAATAACTTGAAACTTTGGCATAATTTATTCGTGAATTTGTCGAAGACCAACTACTTAAATGACAAATGATATGGAGCTGCAAAGTAAGGTTATAAGGTCTACTAATTAAAATATGCTTGACTATCTAAACTGTTCTCACGGTCTGATCGGTTGAACCACGAAAACCTTGGACGTTGCACTACCACGGTTTGACATATGGTTCGGTCTTTACAACTATGGACCTTACAACTCTTACCAGGTGTAGAAAATAAATAAATGATTACTTTATTTCTACAATGCATAGGTTCAAATATTAAACATAGAATATAAATTATGTTTCCTGTATTAAAATAGTAGCTGTTGACATTTAGTTATGTTTGTGTTTTGGCTGCCAATTTATATCAACTTTCATCAAAAAAAAAATATCTATGCCCAACCACGAGTATGTTGACTCTAGCTGTGTAGCAAAGAGTAAAAAATCGCATAAAAATTACACTAATTCTTCTTACATTATATTTACTTACTGACTATTGCATAAACATTAACCCCTACCTGGTACGTAGAAACGAATCAGTTGAACTTAATAAGGCATCTAGTTGACAAAAAGCATCAGACAGAAAAGCATATTTTAATTGTACCAAAGATTTACGTTATACATCACAACATAGAGTTCCACAAATTTATATCTAATATACAAAAACCCAAAGTTCTAATTGATGTATTAAGTTTTAGTTTGTGCGGCATTAGAACAGTAAATATTTTGATTCTTAAATAGAAAAAACAAACATTCATAGCATCAACATTTTTCCTCATAATTTTTAAAGTTCCTAATCTTCTGAACAAACTAAAATTATATTATACTCCAAAATGGAAACAAAAGCACAAAGACACATCAATATTATAACTCGATTTGCATAGCTCAAACAAAATTGTATGCTTTTTATTTAAAACCGACAGAGGACAATACATTTATATTTTGCCTACAAATCTGCCAACGTCTTGATATACAAAAAATCACAGGGCATATGAGTGCTCTTGTTAAATGGTAGGTTGAGCAAAAATGGGGTTATACTGTTGGAAACAACCATCAACTATTAGTACCCATACTCTTCATTTAAGCACAACTTCTCCTTATATATAATCCACCGAACATATCGTAAGTATCCTTATAAACATATATACAATACATTTCACACGAATATACATCACCTTACAAATCACACCCCCATTTTCATCAACATAACCACCATTTCCAGCCAATAAACAATAATACTTTGTCCCTACGGGTAGTCAGAGTCATGTTACAATAATACCTGTCCAACACTTTGCTCTATGAAATCCAATGTAACGCTCTTTGAAGTTAGTAGCAAGCAAGACACTGCGTATAGTACACACCTGTGTACAAATACACAGAAGTATTCGATTTGCTTTTATTCCAACCACATCCAAAGTATGAACACCTACAAGTTCACTTTTCAGCAATAATGTTCATTCGTCCATCTGAGTGGCCAAGACGTGCACTGAAGATTTGAGCATGCATTCTAAAGGACTGTCACTATGCGTGCACACCAAAATATAGCTGTTTTACCCATAACCATATGGCTGTGCACAAAAACCAAAAAACCAATCCCAATTTTTACCCTGTACTCATACATTCCAGCAACCCATTCGGTATATACAAAAAAAAGGATTTTGCCTGATCTAAGCACACTTATTTCTTGTATGTTCAAACTTAAATCTACCCATTTCCATATAAACACAACGGTGAAAAACTGCACCCAATTTAACTCTACCCAAAGCCATCTTAAAACCATGAAATTCCATGATCAAGTTATTTTCCCATCAGACCTGTATAGGATTGAATGGGGACTTAAAAGTATGAATACAAAAACTACACCAATACCCCCTCACATAGTCAAGTTTATTGGAGTTCATGTTATATGCTCCGAGCTCCTAGTTCGTCTTCTAGGATGTACCACAGTTGTATTTATGTTTCGCTTCTGAGTATAGGCAATAGAAAAATATATATACGTATAGACTTTTATATACATATATGCGCACTTGCACTTGCAATTGCACATAGGTTAGTTCTTAGTGGAGTATGCAACCAAATTATTATTTCTAAATTTGCTTCAGCTCCTATACAGATTTTAAGTTAAAAAAGCAGTTCTAGAAGCAAACCACCTCATAGTAACTAACTATCTGTAGAAATGGTCAAGGGAAATGATAAAGTATATCATGATAGAACCTTTAACACGTAAATATATAGATACGTGAAATATTTTCCATTCAATTTGGTTTATCACGCAAGTGTGCTCAGGTTAATTATAAACATGATTTTATCCTTTTTCCTTTCTCCTAATTTATTTTTTTACGTACAACACTCTTTTATGCTACCTGGCCCTTTTCAACATAACGAAAATGTACCTTAATCGTTGTTCACTGTGTAATTTTGCAAAATCTTTGTATCAATAGAACTGCAAATATCAAATCATTCCACATATAAATCAGAGAAATTGAATCATGCAAAAGCAATAGAAATATATCCATCTAATCATCAAAACAGGAAAACCCAACTTACAAAATATAAAGTGCTTCTTGCATTGAGTGAAATATATATATATGTATATATATATATATATAGGGCAATGTTCGGCTACACCTCTTATAATGCACGTGAAATTCCCCCTGAATTCCAGCCATACATTCCCATTTTAATATTCATTCTTTCTCTCTCTTTCCACTACACTATATTATTTAAGTGGAAAGAGAATGAATGAATGAATATTAAAATCGGAATGTGCGGCTGAAATTCAGGGGGAATTTCACGTGCAATATAAGAGGTGTAGCGGAACATTTCTCATATATATATATATATATATTATATATATATGTATGTATGTATGTATATATATGTTATCTCAAAATAACTAAAACTCTTTTATTTTTGGATTGCTATGGCAAACTATTCCAATTTAGGATTATGTGAACTTGCACCTAGAACAATGTCGACACATTTTTGAAAGCAGGTAGGAAATTTTTTATCTGTTCAGTTTAGGGAAAAGCTTGGAATGTGATGTGATCACCAAAGATGAAATCACCAAAATGGCGATTTTAAAAGTGAAGAGGTATCCTTCCATTGAATATGTTCAGAAGTA
>JASFAX010000695.1:0-57439 GCA_030737875.1 Allium sativum
AAGAAACCAAGAGAAATAGACCTTTATATTTAGCTGCCAGCCTCCAGAAACCGACTGCCACCTCAGCCCTAGGGGGGTCGACCCCCCTTAGGGGGTCGACACTCCCTTGAGCGGTAGACCCCGGGGTCGACACCCCTCCTATGAGGTGACTCCCCTAGGCGGGATTATGCAAACCAACTATCTTTCTTGACCAGAATTTCGAGACGGATGCAATGGCGTAGTCCATTTTCCTTGATTCTACACACTAATTTAATTACTATTAAATTATCCCTCTTTAGTGTCGTTAAAATTATGGGGTGTTACAAACTGGCTCTTTCTTCCCCCGAAGATGTGAATATTGCCTCAACTTCTGCCACTTTGGACTCGGTGGATTTCCACAGACAATAGATCAGGGATTCCTTTTGATATTATACACACATACACCCCTCTCTTCTCCCCTTTTTTTGATAGTTTTAGCCTTCTTCTCTTCTTTAGATGATGAAAACTTGTTATGTCTCCCGGGGATTAGCTTCCACCTCAGTGGCCGAGGTTAATACTTTAAGGGAGAAGAAAAGGGTGTTATTGAATAAAGTGGATGCTTTGTTGCGGGAGAAGACGGAGGGGGATAACGAACTCGAGGAGTTGGCGACTTCATTAGAGGAGGAGAGGAAGGCTAAGGAGGAGTTGACGAAGCAGGTTGGGGACCTTAAGGTAGAGAAAGCGGAATTGGAGGTCGATTACGCTGCTGAGATGAACAAAATGGACACTTAGCTTTCCATCACAAAGAGAGTGAGGCCAGTGATAGAATTTCAAATTTTTTGAATGTCCACCTTAACAACATAGCCACGGAGTACTATGAAGATGCCCGCATCCTTGTTTTCTCAGATAACTACGAAAGGCTTTTGAAATTTAACTTTTCTTCAATTGATCCCTGTATTTGAGACAGAGTTCCAGAGAAGATCGAGCAAGTGAGACGGGAGCGTAAGGTTCCTCCAATGGACAAGATAGATCCTGCGTCATTGTTGTTTATAGGTGAATTTCCTGAAAATTATGAGGAAGAAGGGGAGGATGAAAACACAGCAGATAGAGAGATGGAAGGTCATGTGGGCTAACCAGATGGGTCCGGAAAGGGTGCTGGAAAATTTACTCTCGCATCACAACAGTTTCCCTCTAAGGACGGCGTTTCTTTAGATTTTGGGAAGAAGAGGACTCCCGATCGATCCGTTGTTGATGTGGCATAGGTATGGCTTTCTCTTTCGAAGTGCTTTCCTTTTCCTTGAATTTCATTAATAATTAGGTTTCCCATATTACAGCAGTTCCCTGTTTCTCCAAAGACATGAGTCGAAGATATGTTTTTAGATTCCACGTTTAGAAAATTAACGGGAAAACTCAAGAAGCTTGGTTCAACGCAAACAATTTTAACAAGGGATCTTGAATATTACCGTATCAAGGATACATTTTCTTTTGATATGTTCATGAATTGTGTTAATTTTGTGATACTTGATGGTTTATGGTGTTGGTGATATGCTAGTGTGGATGCGGTAACTATAGTGTGTATGAATTGACAAAGGTTATGTGATTGTTTTCCTTTCCTTGGGATGTATGATGTAATTAGCCTATACTTGGTGTTTAAAATTCTCGTATTATAATATTTCATCTTGTCTATGGTTAGAGGACTCGTTCCAGACCCCCTCTTCACAATTTAGGGACGAAACTCTGAAGGTTGTTGGTTGCAAAGATATTTTTGGTAATGCTCGCTTGTCGGGCTACAAAAAGATGTATTACCTCCAAAAGGTGACAGTCACAAACCTCAAGGAACAAATGTCCTATGTGGAAAAGCAACTGGAAGAAAAAGATGAAATTATTCGCAATTTACAACGTAACTTAGCAACAAAATCCCCTTAGAGCTCAGACGCGGTGGTTGGTAGACCATACCAACAAATCGATAAGTTGGAGGATGAGCTGAAGAAAGCCAAAGAGGACTGCGCTTCTTTGGAATTTGCTTTGCAAAACCCTGATTCAGAATGAGAGATTTTTATTGTATGTTTGGGATTTGAAAATTTTCTTTTAAAAACGATGATTGTGTCTGTGTAACGGTTTATGTCGTGATTTCCGTTGGGGCTGTTAGTATGCTATGCGATTTATATGATGTATTGGTTTTGTTAGGAACAATATCACTGTAACTCAAGGTGTTGTAATGAGTGGAAATCTACTTGTGCTAAGTGTCAGTAAAAGGTTTCTTTATGTAACAATTATCCTTGGGAAAACTCCAAACGAAAGATCGCTTAGAACAAAAGGGGTAGTCAGTTATAGGACGTTATTAGAAATGTTTGGAATCTTTTCCCGGTTCTTCCTTGACCGGTGTTATGATATGATGTCGTTTTCAGAGTTATGCAATGGACTGATATATTGAAAAGAAAACAAACTAATGAACGTATAGGTTAAAGACACTTCCCTAAGAGGATCATAAGCTCATCCTTAGTAGTAAATTTCTGAGATCGACCCGAATTTCCAAGAGGGACGAGAAATTCCTTCTTGTTTGGATCAGGAGTTTGACTCCACTTAAGTTTGGGGTGACTGTGATGATATTAGAACCCCACATCCTGTCGTGATTTACTCTAGGATCATCCCTGGTTTAAGTATCGAGACGTAAGACCATAGGCCTACTTTAGGACTTCATTGAGAAACCAATTCAACCCAGGTTCAGGTATTAATATGTAGAAGACCGAAGCCCTTCCGGTATTAGTAAAGAGATGAATCGACCCAGATTCGGGTATTGGTATATAGAGGACCGGAACCCTTCCGGTATTAGTGAAGATCTGAATCGACCCAGATTTGGGTATTGATCTGTAGAGGACCAGAACCCTTTGAGTATTAGTGAAGATCTGAATCAACCTAGATTCGGGTATTGGTATGTAGGGGAACGGAACCCTTCCGGTATTTGTGAAGCGCCGAATCGACCCAGATTCGGGTAGTAATATATAGAAGACCGGAACCTCTTCCGGTATTTGTTGTTTCGGTATCCCCCTTCGGATCTGATTTGTGAAGCAGAGGTTGTACGTACTTCTTGAGCCACCTCTTGGGCTTTTGGTGTCAAAGCACGGGATGTACGTGCTTTGTTGACCACTCTCTGGGCCCGTGCGTCCAGCGCGCTTGGCTAGCTTATCTACAAGCAAGGCCCAAGGACTTACCTGACATTCCTCTAGAAGGCACCTTATCCTGACCATCGCAGGCGATAATAAGGTCTTAGAAACTTAGACGGGGTCATCGTAGGCACATAACTAAGGTTTACTCTATTGACGATATATACGGAACATCGTAGGCACTGATAGAGGCTTACACACCACCCTCCTCCGAGTGGTGCCCTATCCTAACCATCATAGGTGATGATAGGGGTTTGTGTTCCTTTCTATGGGTAACGGGGAACATAAGCAGAAGTAAGATGTGTTCTTCAGCGAGCAGAGGTAGGACGTGCATAGTTCTAGCAAAGGCAGGGCGTACTCTTCTACGAGCAGAGGCAGGACGTGCTAAAGTTAGATGCACCACCACGACCATTTCTGGTGTGAAACAGAGGCTTACGCTTTTGATGCTTTAACCCTGCCCCCTCTGATTTGGGCATGGAGAAAGACTAACACGTCACCCCCCCCCCCCTCCCGGATGCCCGTCCTGACCAATTTGGCGATTACAGTTTGACCCCTTTTGGGTTTCCTTGTGAATTTCAGAAAGAGGGTTTTCCATACCCTTGAACATGTTGGTAATCTTTTTCCCAACAATTCCAACCGAATTCACCTTGATCTTTTCATAAATTCTCGTAACCGGCCTTGGTTGATGAATCTAACGATGGTTTCCCCGAGGGTTCTGTAGTTATTAGTTTCGCATCCGTTCATCATGTGGTAATGGCAATAAGACCCCCCCCCCCCAGTTTTCCTCTCGTATTTGGGCTTCTTCTTCGTGAATGACCAATAGTTGAGTTCATGTTTGATTAGTAAGTAAATGTTCTCCATTGAAGTAGTAAGGTAGTACTCATTGAGTATCCTCGGCGTATGTTCTTCTCTTTGCTGCTGGGGCCTAATCCTCCTGTGACTTAGCCTAGCTGTGTTGCCTAGACTATCGTTCTCTCCTCCCGGAACATATTGGGATTGAGGTGACATCTCTTTAGACCATTTGTTGGCGAAGTGGTTGAAATCATCCATTATTTCTCGTTCGAGTGTCATTCCCTTAAATTGTCCGTAGAGAGCATTCTTTAGGTGAGAGAAAACGCTAGTGTCCTCCAATGTAGATCCATTGGGTGTGAGCGATAAAGTTTGTCCTATGTAGGAAGAGTTATCATCCCTAGTATCGTAAGCATGTAGTTCCATTTTTCTCTTCCGCTTTATCACCGCAAGGCCTCTGCTCTTAACCTTTGCTCCTTCATCACCCTATGGTTCGTGTTTTTTGACTAGTCTGCTCGAGATCCTGAGAACTTTTGGCGGGAACTCTTACTCATATCTTTGCTTCTTCAAAGCTAGTCCAATCCAGGATGGAACAACTCAGGTAGATATGTGTGGCTATCTACCACAGGATCAGAGGTTCATGCATTCCCTCTAGAGCCAAAATGTTAATGATATTTTTCATCAATACCGAAGATGGGTTAGAAGGAATGGATCCAAAGGAGAAATAAGTGGATTGGCTATTTTTGGGTTAAATTGGGTCACCACCCTAGATATCAAAGCTTGGAGACGTGGGATCACCAAGGACTATCAGAATGGATTTGATCTCAGAAAAGGAGGCATATTCTCTTATTCGAGAACATGTATGGATGGGAATCCATGCTTGTAACACCCTGAATTTTTAACAACATCAAAGAGGATAAATTAAATAATAATTAATATAATATTCAGAATTATAGTAAACGGACTGCACCATTGCGTTCGACTCGAAATTCTGGTCAAGTTAGACATTTGGTTTGCGTAAAACGGATACCGTGTGAAGAAGTTATGAGGGTTTTAAGTTTGTATACACGTAGAAAAATTATATATATATACATGAGTCATAATTTTATCCAAAACAGTTTGAATTTGAAAAATTCGTCAGAGTGGCAAAATTCCCGCTCTAGGGGGTCGACCTATGGGTCGACCCACCCACAGGGGTGTCGACATCCCTAAGGCTGAGGTGGCAGTCAGTTTCAGAGGGTTCTACAGCTATAAATATGTGCTCAAATCTCCTATTTCTTTATTGGAAATTATGGGAGCCATAAGCTGCCGGGATAAGAACTGAGACGGAACCGTTTTCTACAACAACGTACTTTGCAAATCAAATTCAGAATTCAGGATCCATTCTTTCTCTATTCTCTAAACCTAACGCTATGAGTTTCTAGTTGCTTTTAGGTTTAGATAAATGAAAGTAAATTGTGAAAGACTGTGAATTGGATATGTGGTAAAGTATGATTCTATGCTAGTGTTAAATCCTATAGTATGTCATAATAGATCTATTTCCCTAGATCTAATACAATTTTGGTTATTCTATAATGTTGCCTATGTGGATCTTGACTTGTAACTATATTATGGTGAATGTACATCTATTAAATTGGAAAGTTGTAACATTAGCTAGATCTAGTTCTTTATGTAAATCCCCTTTCACCTGTTATATTGTGATCAATCTAGATATGTTGTAAACTTGACATGTGAAGCCATCTTTAGATCTATACATGTTACTATGTCACCCAAATTATGCTAGATCTAAATAGTTGGACACCTAAATGGTTAATTTAGATCTCATTATGCTTGCTTTGACATCATAGTTGCCACAAGTTCATCAGTTGCATGTCCACCTTGTTATGACGTTAATTACATGTCCATTCATCTTGTTATCATGCTAGTTTATGCCAAGATACGTTGAAATTATCACCTTTGTCATATTCCCTTTTTTATTGTTATGGCTAAGCTACTTTATAGCCTAGATGTCGCCAAAATATGTGCGAATACATTAGTTAGGAAACGGGGAAAAGGGATTTATA
The DNA here is from genome assembly GCA_030737875.1 of Allium sativum. Taxonomy (NCBI): domain Eukaryota; kingdom Viridiplantae; phylum Streptophyta; class Magnoliopsida; order Asparagales; family Amaryllidaceae; genus Allium; species Allium sativum. The sequence goes on from JASFAX010000695.1 coordinate 5,975, forward strand.
ATTGGCATAATTTATGTAATATTTATATGAATTGGAAATATAATTCAAATGGGGAAACATAGAAGTATTCACCTATAATGACGTAGGTAGATTTGGATAAAAATGGAATGTTTAGTAATTACAATTAGGAATTGTAATTGTACTTATAACACGAGGTCATGTTGCATTAGTGGTGGAAGTCTGCCCGGACCCGACCGGCATATCCAGCAGCCACTAATATTGAACCTAATGTGAGAGGTCTAAATAAATAAATACGAATCGGTCTATGACACGAGGTAAGGCCCAACTGTGGAATAATTTTGCCCGGACCCGACCGGCATATCCAGCATCCACATGTTGTAGGCCTAATGTGGGAGGTCTAGCCTATTATAAACCATAAATGGACATGGTAAAGAATTGGACTACTTAACCTAATTTAATCCATAAGGATTGTATGATTATGAACTTAAGTTAGGGTTAAATAAAATTGGATGGGTAGTGGGTGGGTTAAGTAAATTAGTGGGGGTAGGCAATATTTACATATAGGCCCACGAATTTAACCCAATAAGGTTATGTAATTAAAGACACCTAGTGGTATACATAACCAGTGGAAAAATATAACAAAGTTATGTAATTAAAGTCACCCTTTAGGGTAAGCAAAACTGACATAGGGCTATGTAATTAAAGACACCTAAAGGTATACATAGTCAGTGAAAAACCTAGTGGGGATACAAGACAAAGGGGAGAGCTTGTATCATATTGTGTGGGACCCATTTCAGTCAGTAACCCAGAGTAGGTATCAAATAAAGAACTCCGTACTAGGCGAAGAAGGGGCACGCTTACTAATTGATTATAAGAGATCCAAACGAGATGGACGGTGTGGGCGGCGCAAACAGACCGAGCCATGTGCGTGCATGAGCCGGGCAGAGGGGGACAAGACGACCATGACACCAGTAGATACGGTTGTGCACATCTTAAGGGTTGGCACTTTAGGAAGTGATACCTCCTACTGTAGGGCCAGCACAGGATATCTACCGAGTAGGGAGCCGATCGATTTGGGTAGTGGTTAGGGTACGCTCGGACGTATGCCTAAGTCAACCAATTTATAGTGGAAGGAATCATCTCATTTTAGTTATACTAGTAATAGTGCAGAGTAATCATTAGAGAAGTGTATACACCTTACCCTGTCTACCTTGTCACACCTGTCATTTATGTAGTGATCTCTCTTATACACTTTATATGCCTATCATGTTACTTTTATTTATTTACTGATAAAAGTAACTAGACTCGCCAGACTTTATGTCTGACCCTTTTTTCTCTCCTTGTTTCTTCCACCCTTCCAGGTTCTCAGGTAGGAAACACTCAGGCTTAGTCAGGACTCAGATATCATCTTACTAGGAGCTACTTCTGAAGTATGGCTCAAGTTCTTGTCTCTACTATAACTTAACTCTTTTAATTGGGGAATTATGTTTTTCATATTCTTATGTACTCTGATGATGCAAGATAGAAGTTGTTTTATTGTAATGGTTTTTGTGACTTATGGTATTATGGACCACGATATTATGATTTATGTTTGAAATACAAATTTAAATTTTCCACTGCTATCTTATTTATATCTGTCTTGTAATTATTCTGCGTCTATTTACCTATAACTCTTCACGAAACTTAATGCATTTCCTTAGCGAATGGCATTAACAGACGTGGGGTGTCACACTTGGTATCAGAGCCGAAGGTTACCAGATTAGATAAAAGTTCTTGAAAATTATTTTCAAAATGGGTTTTAAAAGAAAGAATTTTCAAAAAGAAAAGTCTGTTTTGAAAATATTCCCCAAGAAGCCATATGCAATACCCCTCGGTCCTTTATCTAAATTTCTTTATTTTTCCTTTTTCAGCATGTCTGGGGAATAAAACATTCCTAATATCCCAGAGGGCGTCACAATACCCGGATGATTTCGCAGGTATTTGGAGGCTACGGCGCCTGCCGAAGGCCAAAGAGACGTTCCTCCCCCTGCTGCACCAGTCATTCCTCCTCCTCCCCCTCCAAGGGCAGTAACTTCGCCAAGATCTGCAAGGACTTCCATGCTATGGGAGGGAAGCCATTCCATGGGAGCGAGACATTCGTAGAAGCTAGGAACTGGCTTAAGGAGACTGAGGACTTGTTCGTAATCTTTGAAGTAGAGGATCGGAGAAAGATTCAGTTAGCTGCTTGGCTATTAAAGGACGAAGCCACATTTTGGTGGGAAATTACCCAAGCTGGACGTCCGGTGGAAACTTGGGTAGATTTTAGACAGAGGTTCGAAATGAAATTTCTTTCCCAAGCCGAAATAAGCATACAGATGGAGAGGTTCTTAGCACTCAAACAAGGAAACTTGACGGTGAAGGAGTATGTGAAAAAGTTCAACCAGCTGGCAAGGTTCGGGTTAAAGTTGGTGGATATACCGCACAAAAGGGCTTTGCGATTTGCTAAAAGGTTGAATGAGCCTCTGCATGGGTCAGCCATGTCCCATATTCCAATGGGGGCCACTTTTGAAAAGCTTGTTGATATGGCCCTAATGCATGAGGAGGACAAGGGAGAAAAGAAGGAAGCAAAGGCTGAGGGGACATCACAGAATAAGAAGGTGTGGCCCAAGAAGGGGCAGCAACTATTGCAGAAGAAAGGAGGGAAAGATGATAAAGGCAAGGATAAGAGAAAATGTCACAATTGTGGAAAGGAGGGTCACTTGATCAAAGACTGTAAGAGAAGGAAGAGCAATTGCTTCAATTGCGGAGAGGTCGACCACTTCTCTAAAGAGTGCCCAAAGAAACAGGGATCGCAGGGACAAGGTCAAAGAGCAGGAACTTCTGGAGAGCAGGTTCATTCTCTCATGATCAGTGCTCCTTAAAGAGGTAGAAAATTTTTCGTAGAAAGTTTAGTTTCTCTTCAAACCATCCAGTTAGAACACTTTATGATTCTGGCGCTTCACACTCGTTTATATCTAGTTATGTGCTTGAATCTCTGCACTTAATTACTAGTATGGTAGTAGATCCCGTAGTTGTTTGAAACCCCATTGGTGGTTCGGCTCATTTATCGATGATTTGTCGGGGTTTGAAAATATCTGTGTTAGGCGTCGAGTTTGAGTGCGACGCTTATGTGCTTGGGTTTATGGGTTATGGGTTGATTCTAGGAATGGATTGGCTTACCATGTATGGGGCCATTCTGGATTGTGAAATGAGGGTTGTTAGACTCCTGACTTGTCATGGGAAGACCCTCAAAGTTTCTTGTGACCCCCAAGGGTCTGTTATGCTTAGCTTTCCAGAGTCTCTAGGTGCATCCACAGATGATTTGCAATTTGTTCCAGTGGTTCGGAATTATTCGGATGTTTTTGATGAGGTACGAGGTTTACCTCCAAGGCACGAGATCGACTTCCGCATATATCTGGTAGACAATGCAAAGCCAATTGCATTACAAATGCGCCACATGGCTCCAAGGGAAAGAAGGGAGCTGAGTAAGCAAGTAGGGGAGCTACTTGAGAAAGAGTTTATCAGGCGAAGCATATCTGAATGGGGTGCTCCAGTAGTATTCACAACTAAGGCGGATGGTTCGCTTCGTTTGTGTGTTGACTATAGAGAGTTGAATAAGCTCACTAAGAAGAATAGGCACCCGCTTCCAAGGATTGATGATTTATTTGATCAGCTCGTTGGTGCCTCGGTATTTTCTCAGTTGGACTTGGCTATGAGGTTCCATCAGTTCAGGGTGGTTGAGGACAACATAGATAAGTCTGCTTTCAGAACTTCGGACGGTTTCTTTGAATGGCTAGTGATGCCTTTTGGGCCGACGAATGCGCCTGCCTATTTTGTCGATCTGATGAGTAGGGTGTTTCGGGAGTTCCTAAACAAATTTGTTGTAGTCTTTGTTGATAATATTTTGATCTTCTCCAAAAGCGAGGAGGAGCATGCCTAACATTTGAGAAGTTTTGAAAACTCTCCATGACCATCAGCTTAAGGCGAAGTTCTCCAAATGCCATTTTTGGAGAAAAGATGTAAGATTCTTAGGGCATGCAGTTTCCTAAGAAGGGATAGTTGTAGATCCCTCCAAGGTGGTTGCAGTGCAAGATTGGCAGATTCCTAAAAATGCAACCAAGGTGAGGAACTTTCTTGGGTTGGCAAGTTACTATAGGAAGTTCATTAAGGACTTCGCGAAGATATTAGCCCCTCTCACCAGGCTGACAAAGAAGAATTTGGCATTTTCATGGGACATAGACTGTGATATTGCTTTCCAACAACTGAAGAGGTGTAACACCCCGTATGTTGAATAACTTGTAATAATATAAATCAGGGCAGAATTAAATTTTAAGATCTGAATCAGGGGAAACGGGCCATGCCGTTGCGTTCGTCTCGGAAAAATACGCGAAATAGAGTCCGAGTTTTCGAAAATCGGAGTCTGTATGACCCAGTTAAGGCCCGAAGAAGTTTTCAGAAAATTCAAATTTCGAAAAACAGATTTCAAATGCAGAAGGGGGGGCTAGGCGGGAAAATTCCCGCCAGCACCAGGTCGACCCCCGTGTCGACTGGGGAGTCGACACACAGGGGGGTGTGTCGACAGTAGTGTCGACACCCCTATCGACACAAGTGGCCGAGCCACTTTGGCCTGGGTGCACTGATTTAGGGTTTGGGCTGTGTTGGGTGGCTTGTGACGAGATCTGATGGCTCTAAACTATCCTAGGGTTAATCCTATGGCCAAAAACACTTAACTAATCTATAAATACACCCTAAGACTACCCTAATCCATACTAAAAATAGATACAATGCCATCATGCCGTCAAAATGCAACTTGAAGGAGCCTCCATCAAATTAAAGAGGAAGATAGCTTCTCAAATCAACTTCTAATCAACTCTAGCAACTTAATCTTCTTTATAGGAGTGCTAATCAACAAGTTGTGAGTTTCTATGCCTTTAGCAAGCAATTGCTAAACTAATTATGATAGGATATAATGAGGTTATGGTTATGTATGTGGATCAATGCAAGTTATGTTATCATATGCTATGTGTTCATGATGTTAGTTATGCAAGTTTTATGCTATATGTTCATGATGCTAGTTATGCAAGTTGTATGCTATATGTTCATGATGCAAGTTATGCAAGTTTGATGCTATGTGCCCATGAAGCTAGTTATGCAAGTTGGGTGTAATTTATGCTATATGTTCATGATGCTAGTTATGCAAATCACTATGATAACATTGATCCATTATGACACCATGTTATGCAAGTTTGGTGTTTGATTATATGCAAGTTCATATATGACATGTTATGCAAGTTTGGTGTTTGATTATATGCAAGTTCATATATGACATGTTATGCAAGTTTGATGTTTGATTATATGCAAGTAACATGTGCAAGTTTACACCTTTGTATGATATGCATACATATGCAAGTTAACCCCTTTGTATGTCATACATACATATGCAAGTTTACCCCTTTGTATGACATAAGTAACTTATGCAAGTTACCCTCTTTATGACATATGTGATTCATGCAAGTTTGGATTGATTATTTATGCTAGTTGGGTTTGATGCTATGGTCATATATGCATGTTGACACCTTTAAAACCCATGTTGATGCTAATGTTATGCAAGTTGAACCCATTGTGTTTGTGATGAATCTTCCCTTTTAAGTATGTCATGTCAACGTATTGCGTGGGGAACGATGGAGTTAATATTCATGTTAATAAAATGGTGTGAAGTTGGTATGATTATGCATACCATAAAGTGGATGGACATAATTGAGTCAATTATGTACATCGTTAAATTTGTAATTAATTAGGGATAATTAATACAAATTATGGGGGTGATTAATTAGGTGTAATTAATCGACTAAGACACGAGGTTGGACCCTTTTGTAGCATAAGACTGCCCGGAACCGACCGGCAAATCCAGCGGCTACAAATGATTGGCCCAATGTGAGAGGTCTTAGGCATAAACTAAATACGTGACAAGTGTAAAGACACGAGGTTAGGCTCTGTTATGGCGTAAGGCTGCCCGGACCCGACCGGCAAATCCAGTTGCCATAAAAGATAGTCTAACGTGAGAGGACTTTACAACGGTTACGTTCTTAATCAATTAAGAAACACTTAACCAGATAAGCATGTAGTGGGGCATGAGGGGTTAAGTGGGTGCCTTGGGTGGCATGTGGAAATCAAGTAAGTGCCTTGGGTGGCATGTGGAAATCTAGTGGGTTGCCTTGGGTGGCAATAGAAAATACGATTAGAATACTTAACCAAGTGGAAACATGTAACTAAACATGATTAAAGGGTTAAGTGGGATACACTAGAAAAGGGGACAAGCTTAGGTGGGTAGCTTGTGGGGGCCCATTTCAACCGGTAACCCATATGTATCTTATTGGGCTCGACCCATGTCGAGGACGGGACAGGCGTACTGGGCTTGACTATAAGAGGCCAAAACGGGTTAGCGGTGGCAACGCAAGTCCAACGGGTTTCATATGCGTGTGTGGACCCGGGCTGGTAGGTAAGCCGTTGTTGCATCGTGTAGGTATAAGCCGTGCACCGTTGGTGGTATCGGGTTGCCACTTTGGGGAGAGATACACCCCACTGTGGGGCCAGCACGGGTATCTACGTTAGGGAGCCGATCGCTTGGGGAGTAGTGGGTACACCTAGTGGAGATAGGGGCAGACGGCACCTATGTGGTCAGCTAGGGGTACACGAAACTACTAGTTAAATTTTCTAAGTCCTTGGGTGGGATCAACTTTTAAGTAGGAATGACTGGTGTGGTGCAGTGTAGTTATTACACTTGGGTGGGTAGATGCGTCTTTACCGATATCTTCGTTCTTTCGGTGTCTAGTTGGCTGCTTAGTGTAGTCATTTATCCCCAGTCGTTACCGTACCAAGTTTATATCATACCATAATTACTTTAATGATTGTATTGTTAAAGTTATAGGACTCGCTCAGACTTATGTCTGACCCCGTTGTTTTTATCTTTTTCCCAACCCTCAGGTTCTCAGAGTGGGCCTAGCACTAGTGGGCTTTGATCAGATTGCTTTATCTATCTTTTGGAGCTTGGACCGTTGATGTAAAGCCCAGCTTATCTTTTCTATCATGGCTATTAGTATGTAGTGGGATTATGTACTTATGTTTTTATCAAGATGGATATTTTGTACTTGACTCTTGTTGGTTTTTGATATGTAACCAAACATGTTTACCTTCTGCTGCAATGAAATGATGTTTTAAATTTCAAGTATTACTTATATCTGTCTTGTTGTAATTTTTCTGTTCTATATTCACTTAAAATACTCCACCGAAGTTAAGGCATTCCCATAGTGAGTGACCTTAGCGGGTGTGGGGTGTTACACGTGGTATCAGAGCTGAAGGTTACCAGAACAGATAAAACTTTTAGAAAAACTATTTTTCTAAAAACATTTTTGGAAGAAGTATTTTCAAAAACATGTCTTTTGAGAGAAAAGTTTTTGAAAGAAAAGCATAATCCCCAATAGCCATATCTTTATCTTTCGAATTCTCCGTTTTGAATCTTTCCTTTTTCGTTTCAGCATGGCTGAAGATCTTAACTTTCCGGAGGGTGTAGTGATACCAGTATGGTATAGGAGATTGATGGAGGCTAGGGCCGCCGCTGCGGGTCCAGCAGATGTTCCTCCACCACCAGTTGCACCCGATCTTCCTCCCCCTCCTCCTCCTCGCGCGGATACTTTTGCTAAGACTTGCAAGGAATTTAAGGCTATGGGAGGGAAACCTTTCCAAGGATCAGAAACTTTTGTGGAAGCTAGGGATTGGCTTAAGGAGGTGGAAGAATTGATAGATATCTTTGAGATGGAAGAAGGAAAGAAAGTCAAGTTAGCTGCTTGGTTAATGAAGGGAGAGGCCTCATTCTGGTGGGAGGTCACTAATGGAGAGCGCCCTGTTGACTCTTGGGCGGATTTCAGGCAAAGGTTTGTGGCAAAGTTTCTATCAAGGGCGGAGGAAAACTTGTATATGGAAAGGTTCTTGACTCTAAAGCAAGGAAACCTATCAGTGAAGGAATATGTCAACAAGTTTAATCAGTTGGCAAGATTTGGCATAGACATGGTGAATACACCGGAGAAGAAGGCTTTGAGGTTCGTTAAAGGCTTGAATGAACCGATGCATGGATTGGCTATGACTCACATCCCTATGGGGGCCACCTTTGAGAAGCTAGTAGACATGGCACTCATGCATGAGGAAGAGAAGGGTCCCAATGTTAATAAGGCACCCGAGAAGAAAGGAGATCAGAAGAGACCTCAACAGCAACAGCAAAACAAGGGTGGGAAAGGCAACGGTGGCAAGGGAAAGAAGAAGTGCTTCAATTGTGGGACACCAGGCCACCTCAGCAAAGATTGTCGGAAGAAGAAGAAGACTGGCTGCTTCCACTGTGGCGAAGCAGGGCATCTAGTGAAGGACTGCCCTAAGAAGGGGCAAAGGACGGGATCTACCTCAGGAGGATAGGTGCAAGCTTTTATGGCACCAGGTCAGGCAAGGGGGCAAGTTCAGGCTCTCGCGGTTCCACCGATTCAGGAAAGAGGTAGAACTATTTCCGTTGAAAGTCTGGTTTTTCTGTTTGATCATCCTGTCCGTACTTTGTTTGACTCCGGCGCATCGCATTCGTTTATCTCATCATCATAAGTTGAGTCACTGCACTTAGACACCAGTCTAGTAGATGATCCCTTGGTTGTTTCAAACCCAATTGGGGGCTCCACTTATTTGTCCATGATATGTTTGGGTTTGAAGATTTCTATACTTAGCGTTGAGTTTAGATGTGATGCTTTTGTTTTGGGCTTCACGGGCTATGGGTTAATTTTGGGCATGGACTGGTTATCCAGTAATGGTGCCGTTCTTGATTGCGAAAGGAGAGTTGTTAGGCTCATGACCCGCTTGGGTAACACTCTCGAGTTCTCTTGTAATCCCGTGGATTCTGTTATGCTAAGTTATCTTGAATCGCTTGACGCTTCGGTCGAGAGTTTGCGATCTGTTAGAGTGGTCCGGGAGTACTCAGATGTGTTTGAGGAGGTGAAGGGCTTACCTCCGAAGCGGGAGATAGACTTCCGAATATATCTGGTGGACAATGCTAAGCCAGTATCTTTGCCAGTGCGCCACATGGCTCCTCGTGAGAGGAGGGAACTCCATAAGCAAGTAGGGGAGTTGCTTGAGATGGGGTTCATAAGACGAAGTATATCGGAGTGGGGTGCTCCGGTAGTTTTTGCCACGAAGGCGGATGGGTCCCTCAGACTTTGTGTAGACTATAGAGAACTCAACAAGCTCACAAAGAAGAATAGACACCCATTGCCGAGGATTGACGATCTCTTTGATCAGTTGGTTGGCGCCTCAGTGTTTTCGCAATTGGACTTAGCCACGGGGTTTCATCAGTTGAGAGTGGCTGAGGATAGTATAGAGAAGACTGCCTTTAGGACTCCGGATGGTTTCTATGAGTGGCTTGTGATGCCATTTGGTTTGACGAATGCCCCCGCATACTTTGTTGATTTGATGAGTGGGGTGTTCAGGGAGTACCTTAATAAGTTCGTGGTGGTCTTTGTGGATGACATCTTAGTCTTTTCTAAGAGTGAAGAAGAGCATGCCCTACATCTTAGGGAAGTGTTGGAGACTCTTCGAGCGCATAGCCTTAAGGCTAAATTCTCTAAATGTCACTTTTGGAGGAAGGAAGTGCGGTTCTTAGGGCACGTGGTCTCCAAAGAAGGGATAGCTGTGGATCCCGCGAAGGTAGTGTCCATCCAAGATTGGAAGGTTCCAAAGAATGCTACCGAGGTGAGGAGTTTCTTGGGGTTGGCCGGCTACTATAGGAAGTTTATCAAGGACTTCGCGAAAATATCAGCCCCATTAACTCGCTTGACGAAGAAGAATCTAGTCTTCACATGGAACGTAGATTGTGATGATGCGTCCAACGGTTAAAGAGAGCTTTAACCACAGCTCCAGTCTTAGTGTTGCCAGATGGGAGTAAGCCATTTGTTGTTTATACCGATGCTTGTGGGACAGGACTGGGCGCAGTCTTAATGCAAGAGGGAAGGGTAATAGCCTATGGTGGAAGGCAGTTGAGAGCGCATGAGAAAAATTACCCTACACATGACCTAGAGTTGGCCGCTATTGTTTTTGCGCTTAAGTCTTGGCGCCATTATCTTCTTGGCGAGAGGTGTGAATTGTTCACTGACCACAAATCATTGAAGTACTTGTTTTCTCAGAAGGATTTGAACTTAAGGCAACAAAGGTGGATGGAGTTCTTAGCATCCTATGATTTCGAGATAGCGTATACCCCTGGCAAGGGTAACGTGGTGGCGGATGCCTTAAGCAGAAGAAGGTTGTCCTTGAGTCCATTGTTCGTTTAATGACGAAGCTTGGAATTTATCTCGATGTTTGATTTCATACCTTCCGTTGACTTTGTACCCGGTTTGCTAGCATCCTTAGAGGTCAGACCTACTCTTTTGGGACGGATTGGCGAGGCACAGCGGGACGACCCACAGTTGGTTGAGTTGGTAGAGAGGCTCATAAGGGGGAGTCGTCCAGCCATTTGAGTAGGTACACCCTAGACGATAGGGGGTGCTTGCGTAGAGACGGTAGACTTTGTGTACCGCAAGACGAGGGTTTGAGGAAGGCTATACTTGATGATGTACATCGTTCGAAGATGACCATTCATCCCGGTGGGGACAAGATGTACCAAGACATGAAGCGAGTTTTCTTTTGGGCTGGTATGAAGAAAGATGTGGACGAGCATGTCGCTAGATGCTTGGTGTGCTAACAAGTGAAAGCGGAGCAAAAGAAACCCGGTGGGTTGCTTCACCCATTGGAAGTTCCGCAATGGAAGTGGGATAGCGTCTTGATGGATTTTGTCGATGGATTACCGAGATCGAGGAAGGGTAATACGGGAATTTGGGTTATGGTAGACAGACTTACTAAGAGCACCCATTTTATACCCGTGAAGAGTAAGAGGACTGCTCCATGGCTAGCTTCAGTTTACCTTCGAGAGATAGTTCGATTGCATGGTGTACCTTCTAGCATAGTGAGCGATCGAGATCCTATCTTCACTAGCGAGTTTTGGAAGAGTTTGCAAGAGGCAGTAGGGACTCAGTTGTGTTTGAGCACCGCATATCATCCTCATACGGACGGCCAGACCGAGAGGGTGAATCGTGTTCTAGAAGACCTTTTGAGGCTATGTATCTTAGATTTTGGAGGTACATGGGAAGAGCATCTTCCATTGGTGGAGTTCGCATATAATAACAGCTTTCAGTCTAGTATTGGTATGGCTCCTTTTGAAGCTCTTTATGGAAGGCCTTGTCGTTCACCTACATGTTGGTGGGAATCTACGGATAAGATCTTGCTTGGGCCCGATATGGTTAGAGAGACTTCGGAAAAGATTGATTTGATTCGAAGAAGGATGAAAGCAGCGCAAGATAGGCAGAAATCTTACGCGGATAAGAGGAGGACGGATCTTGAGTTTGATGTTGGGGACATGGTCTTTGTCAAAGTATCTCCATTACGGAATGTTGTTCGCTTTGGGTCTGTTGGGAAGTTAGCACCAAGGTTTGTAGGACCGTTTCCTATTAAGGAAAGGATTGGACAGATGGCATATAGAGTGGATTTACCCGAGAGACTTAGTGGGGTACATGACGTATTCCATGTGTCACATTTGAGGAAGTGCCTACATGAGACCGCAGAGGTGGTAGAGCCGAGCTTGCTTAGAGAAGTGGAGGTAGAGCGTGATGCGACTATTCGACGAGCTCCTACCCGCATCCTTGGGTCAGAGATTAGGAAGTTGAGAAACAGAGAGGTTCAACTAGTCAAAGTGCAATGGGGAGATAATGAGAGCAACGCTACTTGGGAAACATAAGCGAAGATGCGTTCATTGTACCCATTTCTTTTTGAGGGTATGTCTTTTAACTTCTCCTTTATCATTTGTCTAGTACTTATCTTATCTTTAGTATGTCCTCTCATTAGTACCTTTGACCTTTAGATAGGGTAAACCTATGGTTGAAACTTGTGTTTGAGACATGTTATGATTGATGGATGCGTGTGGATGCAAGTGTTTGCTAGTGGTTGCTCGTGGATGCATATACACACACTTTAGACACTAGATCGGCTCAGTCACTTCATATTGCATATAATTGTGTGTAGGTAGCTATATTAATGGATGTATCATGGTTGTGTTATCATATGGAAGATGCATTTTGGTGTATGGTTGTGCACCCATGTAGAAATAGTATGTGTCGATAGGGTTCTTTCGCATACATATTTGATGCATGGCACTATCATGGTTTGCATTAAGGAGGCCAACTGAATCAGTAGACCGCCTGATTTTGCATTAGACAGGGAACATATACACACACTCTTTGCATATGTTCATACAGCATTAGAAACTTTAAGGACAATGGATGCCAGTGTTTGATGGTTTAGTAGATGGTTGTTTGGTTGGTAGGATACGTTCTTCTTGACTTAGAGATTTCGGGGACGAAATCCTTTAAGTAGGGGAGAATGTAACACCCCGTATGTTGAATAACTTGTAATAATATAAATCAGGGAAGAATTAAATTTTAAGATCTGAATCAGGAGAAACGGGCTATGCCATTGCGTTCGTCTCGGAAAAATACGCGAAATAGAGTCCGAGTTTTCGAAAATCGGAGTCCGTATGACCCAGTTAAGGCCCGAAGAAGTTTTCAGAAAATTCAAATTTCGAAAAACGGATTTCAAATGCAGAAGGGGGGCTAGGCGGGAAAATTCCCGCCAGCACCAGGTCGACCCCCATGTCGACTGGGGAGTCGACACACAGAGGGGGGTGTCGACAGTAGTGTCGACACCCCTGTCGACACAGGTGGCCGAGCCACTTTGGCCTGGGTGCACTGATTTGGGGTTTGGGCTGTGTTGGGTGGCTTGTGACGAGATCTGATGGCTCTAAACTATCCTAGGGTTAATCCTATGGCCTAAAACACTTAACTAATCTATAAATACACCATAAGACTACCCTAATCCATACTAAAAATAGATACAATGCCATCATGCCGTCAAAATGCAACTTGAAGGAGCCTCCATCAAATTAAAGAGGAAGATAGCTTCTCAAATCAACTTCTAATCAACTCTAGCAACTTAATCTTCTTCATAGGAGTGCTAATCAACAAGTTGTGAGTTTCTATGCCTTTAGCAAGCAATTGCTAAACTAATTATGATAGGATATAATGAGGTTATGGTTATGTATGTGGATCAATGCAAGTTATGTTATCATATGCTATGTGTTCATGATGTTAGTTATGCAAGTTTTATGCTATATGTTCATGATGCTAGTTATGTAAGTTGTATGCTATATGTTCATGATGCAAGTTATGCAAGTTTGATGCTGTGTGCCCATGAAGCTAGTTATGCAAGTTGGGTGTAATTTATGCTATATGTTCATGATGCTAGTTATGCAAATCACTATGATAACATTGATCCATTATGACACCATGTTATGCAAGTTTGGTGTTTGATTATATGCAAGTTCATATATGACATGTTATGCAAGTTTGGTGTTTGATTATATGCAAGTTCATATATGACATGTTATGCAAGTTCGGTGTTTGATTATATGTAAGTAACATGTGCAAGTTTACACCTTTGTATGATATGCATACATATGCAAGTTAACCCCTTTGTATGTCATACATACATATGCAAGTTTACCCCTTTGTATGACATAAGTAACTTATGCAAGTTACCCTCTTTATGACATATGTGATTCATGCAAGTTTGGGTTGATTATTTATGCTAGTTGGGTTTGATGCTATGGTCATATATGCATGTTGACACGTTTAAAACCCATGTTGATGCTAATGTTATGCAAGTTGAACCCATTGTGTTTGTGATGAATCTTCCCTTTTAAGTATGTCATGTCAACGTATTACGTGGGGAACGATGGGGTTAATATTCATGTTAATAAAATGGTGTGAAGTTGGTATGATTATGCATACCATAAAGTGGATGGACATAATTGAGTCAATTATGTACATCGTTAAATTTGTAATTAATTAGGGATAATTAATACAAATTATGGGGGTGATTAATTAGGTGTAATTAATCGACTAAGACACGAGGTTGGACCCTTTTGTAGCATAAGACTGCCCGGAACCGACCGGCAAATCCAGCGGCTACAAATGATTGGCCCAATGTAAGAGGTCTTAGGCATAAACTAAATACGTGACAAGTGTAAAGATACGAGGTTAGGCTCTGTTATGGCGTAAGGCTGCCCGGACCCGACCGGCAAATCCAGCTGCCATAAAAGATAGTCTAATGTGAGAGGTCTTTACAACGGTTACGTTCTTAATCAATTAAGAAACACTTAACCAGATAAGCATGTAGTGGGGCATGAGGGGTTAAGTGGGTGCCTTGGGTGGCATGTGGAAATCTAGTGGGTTGCCTTGGGTGGCAATAGAAAATACGATTAGAATACTTAACCAAGTGGAAACATGTAATTAAACATGATTAAAGGGTTAAGTGGGATACACTAGAAAAGGGGACAAGCTTAGGTGGGTAGCTTGTGGGGGCCCATTTCAACCAGTAACCCATATGTATCTTATTGGGCTCGACCCATGTCGAGGACGGGACACGCATACTGGGCTTGACTATAAGAGGCCAAAACGGGTTAGCGGTGGCAACGCAAGTCCAACGGGTTTCATATGCGTGTGTGGACCCGGGATGGTAGGTAAGCCGTTGTTGCATCGTGTAGGTATAAGCCGTGCACCGTTGGTGGTTTCGGGTTGCCACTTTGGGGAGAGATACACCCCACTGTGGGGCCAGCACGGGTATCTACGTTAGGGAGCCGATCGCTTGGGGAGTAGTGGGTACACCTAGTGGAGATAGGGGCAGACGGCACCTATGTGGTCAGCTAGGGGTACACGAAACTACTAGTTAAATTTTCTAAGTCCTTGGGTGGGATCAACCTTTAAGTAGGAATGACTGGTGTGGTGCAGTGTAGTTATTACCCTTGGGTGGGTAGATGCGTCTTTACCGATATCTTCGTTCTTTCGGTGTCTAGTTGGCTGCTTAGTGTAGTCATTTATCCCCAGTCGTTACCGTACCAAGTTTATATCATACCCTAATTACTTTAATGATTGTATTGTTAAAGTTATAGGACTCGCTCAGACTTATGTCTGACCCCGTTGTTTTTATCTTTTTCCCAACCCTCAGGTTCTCAGAGTGGGCCTAGCACTAGTGGGCTTTGATCAGATTGCTTTATCTATCTTTTGGAGCTTAGACCGTTGATGTAAAGCCCAACTTATCTTTTCAATCATGGCTATTAGTATGTAGTGGGATTATGTACTTATGTTTTTATCAAGATGGATATTTTGTACTTGACTCTTGTTGGTTTTTGATATGTAACCAAACATGTTTACCTTCTGCTGCAATGAAATGATGTTTTAAATTTCAAGTATTACTTATATCTGTCTTGTTGTAATTTTTCTATTCTATATTCACTTAAAATACTCCACCGAAGTTAAGGCATTCCCATAGTGAGTGACCTTAGCGGGTGTGGGGTGTTACAAGAGGGCTCTGACAACAGCCCCAGTCTTAATCTTGCCTGATGGAAGTAAAGTGTTTACTGTTTACACTGATGCGTGCGGTACAGGGCTTGGTGCGGTTCTGATGCAAGAAGGGAAAGTAATATGCTATGGGGGTAGACAGTTGAGAGTTCATGAGGAGAACTACCCCACCCATGATCAAGAGTTATCTGCCATAGTAATCGCGTTAAAGACGTGGCATCATTATTTACTTGGAGAAAGGTTTGAGTTATACATCGATCATAAATCTCTCAAGTATCTATTCTCACAAAAGGATCTCAACTTAAGGCAACAACGGTGGATGGAGTTCTTAGCTTCATATAATTTTGAGATTGCTTATACCCCTGGCAACAGTAATGTGGTAGCAGATGCACTAAGTAGGCAGAGGGTGGCCATTTGTCCTCTATTTGTGGAAAGAAAGAACTTAGAGTTCATATCAGCTTTTGATTTTAGACCCTCCATCGAGTTTTGCCTAATTTGTTTGCATCCTTGGAGATACGACCGACCCTTATGGACCAGATAGGAGCTTCGCAACAAGGTGACCTATAGATTTTAGACATCATGGAAAAGCTCAGAAGAGGGGAAACTTCTAGTCAACTCAGTAGATATGTCATAGATGAAAAGGGGTGGTTGCGGCGAGATGGAAGGATTTGTGTTCCTCAAACTGGAAGTCTAATAAAGGCGGTCCTAGAAGAAGCCCACCATTCTAAGATGACCATTCATCCAGGCGATGATAAGATGTACAGGTACATGAAGAGGGTTTTATTTTGGGCTGGGATGAAGAAGGATGTAGCCGAATTTGTTTCTCAGTATTTAGTTTGCCAGTAGGTCAAAGCTGAGCAAAAGAAGCCCGGTGGATTACTTCGTCCGTTGGAGGTTCCGCAGTGGAAATGGGGGAGCGTCTCTATGGATTTCATAGATGGTTTGCTTAGGTCAAATAAAGGCAATACCAGTATTTGGGTGGTGGTAGATAGACTCACTAAGAGTGCTCACTTTATTCCAGTTAAGAGTAAGAGGACGGCATCGTGGTTGGCAACAACTTATGTTCGGGAGATAGTTCGTCTTCATGGGGTACCCTCCAATGTAGTAAGCGATCGTGACCCCATTTTTACTAGCGAATTTTGGAGGAGCTTGCAAGAAGCATTAGGTACATAGTTGGTTTGAGCACCGCTTATCATCCTCAGACCGATGGGCAGACAAAGAGGGCGAACAGAATCCTTGAAGATCTTTTAAGGCTGTGTATCTTAGACTTTGGAGAGACTTGGGAAGAGCATCTTCCTTTAGTAGAGTTTGCCTATAATAACAGTTATCAAGCTAGCATCGGCATGGCACCCTTTGTAGCATTGTTTGGACGACCCTGTAGATCACCAATTTGTTGGTGGGAATCTACAGAAAGGTTATTACTTTGACCATATATGGTTGGGGAGACATCCGGAAAGATTGACCTTATTCGACGGCGGATGAAGACAACTCAAGGTAGGCAGAAGTCCTATGCAGACAAGAGAAGATCTGACATCGAATTCAAAGTGGGAGACTTAGTTTTTATCAAAGTATCACCCCTGAAGAATGTGGTTCGCTTCGGATCAGTAGGGAAGTTAACACCGAGGTTTGTGGGACCATTTTCCATAACCGAGAGAATTGGCCAAATGGCCTATAGAGTGAAACTTCCAAAAAATCTATCCGGTATTCATGATGTTTTCCACGTCTCTCATCTGCGGAAGTGCATGCATGACATTGCAGAAGTTGTTGAACCGAGTATGTTGGAAGAAGTAGAAGTAGAACGGGAGGCGACAATCAAACGAGTCCCTACCCGTATTCTTGAATCAGAAGTTAAAAACTGCCCAATAAGGAGATCAAGTTGCTAAAGGTTCAATGGGGAGATACCACAGAGGATGCGACTTGGGAGACCGAAGACAAGATTCATGCTTCGTACCCTTTTCTTTTTGAGGGTATGTTCTTAACTCCTTTTTTCAAAGTTTTATCAGTACTTGTTTCTATCAATAGAGTATATCTTATCCATAGTATTTTTCGGCCTTTAGATAGGAATCCTATGGATGTAAACATGTATTTGAAACATGTTATGTTTGATGGATGCAAGTGGATGCAAGTGTTTGCTAGTGGTTGCCTGTGGACGCATATACACACACATTAGGCACTAAGATCGGCTCAATCACTCTCATACTGCATATGGATGTGTGTGCATTTTTTCCTTTTATGGATGAAAATGGATGAGTTAGCATATGGATGTTGCATTTGGACGAGTGAATGTGCACACATATAGAACTCACGTGATATAATAGGATTATTTTTATACATATTTAATTCATGGCACTAACATACATTGCATTAAGGAGGTCAACTGAATCAGTAGACCGCCTGATTTTCGCATTAGTGTTGGGACATATACACACACTGTTGTATATATTCATATAAGCATTAGAAACCTTTAAGGACAATGGATGTCAGTGATTGGTGGATGAGTAGATGGATGATGGATGGTAGTATATGCATTCTTCTCAACTTAGAGATTTCGGGGACGAAATCCTTTGAGTAGGGGAGAATGTAACACCCCGAATTTTTAACAACATTAAAGAGGATAAATTAAATAATAATTAATTTAATATTCAGAATTAGAGGAAGCAGACTGCACCATTGCATTCTTCTCGAAATTCTGGTCAAGATAGACATTTGGTTTACGTAAAACGGACACCGTATGAAGAAGTTGTAAGGGTTTTAAGTTTGTATTCGCGTAGAAAAATTATATATATATACACATGAGTCAGAGATGAGTCATAATTTTATCCAGAACCGTTCGAATTTGAAAAATTCGTCAGAGCAGCAAAATTCCGCTCTAGAGGGTCGACCCCCCAAGAGGGGTGTCGACCTATGGGTCGACCCACCCACAAGGGTGTCGACACCCCTAGGGCTGAGGTGGAAGTCGGTTTTAGAGGGTTCTGTAGCTATAAATATGTGCTCAAATCTCCTATTTCTTCATCGAAAATTATGGGAGCCATATGCTGTCGGGATACGAACTGAGACAAAACCGTTTTCTACAACAACGTACTTTGCAAATCAAATTTAGAATCCAAGATCCGTTCTTTCTCTATTCTATAAACCTAACGCTGTGAGTTTCTAGTTGCTTTTAGATTTAGATAAATAAAAGTAAATTGTGAAAGACTGTGAATTGGATATGTGGTAAAGTATGATTCTGTGCTAGTGTTAAATCCTTTACAATGTCATGATAGATCTATTTCCCTAGATCTAATATAATTTTGGTTATTCTATTATGTTGCCTATGTGGATCTTGACTTGTAACTATATTGTGGTAAATGTACATCTATTAAATTGGACAGTTGTAACACTAGCTAGATCTAGTTCTTTATGTAGATCCCCTTTCACCTGTCATATTGTGATCAATCCAGATATGTTGTAAACTTGACATGTGAAGCCATATTTAGATCTAAACATGTTACTATGTCACCCTAATTATGCTAGATCTAAATAGTTGGACACCTAAATGGTTAATTTAGATCTAATTATGCTTGCTTTGACATCGTAGCTGCCACAAGTTCATCAGTTGTATGTCCACCTTGTTATGACGTTAATTACATGTCCATTCACCTTGTTATCATGCTAGTTTATGCCAAGATATGTTGAAACTATCACCTTTGTCATATTCCTTTTTTTATTGTTATGGCTAGGCTACTTTATAGCCTAGATGCCGCCAAAATACGTGCGGATGCGTTAGTTAGGAAATGGGGAAAAGGGATTTATAATTGGCATAATTTATGTAATATTTATATGAATTGGAAATATAATTCAAATGGGGAAACATAGAAATAATCACCTATAATGACATAGGTAGATTTGGATAAAAATGGAATGTTTAGTAATTACAATTAGGAATTGTAATTGTACTTATGACACGAGGTTAGGTTGCGTTAGTGGTAGAAGTCTGCTCGGGCTCGACCGGCACATCTAGCAGCCACTAATGTTGAACCTAATGTGGGAGGTCTAAGTACGTAAATACGAATCAGGCTATGACACGAGGTTAGGCCCAACTGTGGAATAAGTCTGCCTGGACCAACCGGCATATCCAGCATCCACATGTTGTAGGCCTAATGTGGGAGGTCTAGCCCATTATAAACCATAAATGGACATGGTAAAGAATTGGACTACTTAATCTAATTTAATTCATAAGGATTGTATGATTATGAACTTAAGTTAAGGTTAAGTAAAATTGGATGGGTAGTGGGTGGGTTAAGTAAAATTAGAGGGGGTAGGCAATATTTACATATAGGCCCACGAACTTAACCCAACAAGGTTATGTAATTAAAGACACCTAGTGGTATACAAAACCAATGGAAAAATATAATAAAGTTATGTAATTAAAGACACCTTTTGGGGTAATCATAACTGACATAGGGCTATATAATTAAAGACACCTAAGGGTATACATAGTCAGTGAAAAAACTAGTGGGGATACAAGACAAATGGGAGAGCTTGTATCATATTGTGTGGGACCCATTTCAGTCAGTAACCCGGAGTAGGTATCAAATAAAGAACTCTGTACTAGGCAGAGAAGGGGCACGCTTACTGATTGATTATAAGAGATCCAAACGAGACGGATGGTGTGGGCGGCGCAAACCGACCAGGCCATGTGCGTACATGAGCCGGGCAGAAGGGGATAAGACGACCGTGACACCAGTAGACACGGTTGTGCACATCTTAAGGGTTGCCACTTTAGAAAGTGATACCTCTTACTATGGGGCCAGTACAGGATATCTACGGAGTAGGGAGCCGATCGATTAGGGTAGTGGTTAGGGTATGGTCGGACGTATGCCCTAAGTCTACCAATTTATAGTGGAAGGGATCATCTCATTTTAGTTATACTAGTAATAGTGCAGAGTAATCATTAGAGAAGTGTATACACCTTACCCTGTCTACCTTGTCACACCTGCCATTTATGTAGTGATCTCTCTTATCCACTTTATATGTCTATCATGTTACTTTTACTTATTTACTGGCTAATAGTAACTAGACTCGCCAGACTTTATGTCTGACCCTTTGTTTCTCCTTCTTTCTTCCGTTCCACCCCCCCCCCCCCCTCAAAGTTCTCAGGTAGGGAACACTCGGGCTTAGTCAGGACTCAGATATCATCTTTCTAGGAGCTACTTCTGAAGTATGACTCAAGTTCTTGTCTCTACTATGGCTTAACTCTTTTAATTGGGGAATTATGTTTTTCATATTCTTATGTACTCTGATGATGCAAGACAGAAGTTGTTTTATTGTAATGGATTTTGTGACTTATGGTATTATGGACCACGACATTATGATTTATGTCCAAAATAAAAATTTAAAATTTCCGCTGCTATCTTATTTATATCTGTCTTATAATTATTCTGTGTCTGTTTACCTATAACGCTTCACGAAACTTAATGCATTCCCTTAGCAAGTGACATTAACGAACGTGGGGTGTCACAGTGCTTATCTGGAGAGTGAACAATAAACTGCAACAGTGATAATTGGAAAATAACAATATAAACTTACAGAGCAATTTTCTTATAAGAAGATCCCTTTTTATTAGACTTTCATTAGGCTTCTTTTTAAGAGTACAAATATAAAAGAAAAATCGATCCCCCTAAATGTGACTCCTGAGTTCTTATTTTTAGTGGTTCACGGCTCCTTCCGCTGATGGGCTATTGGGCTTGTTGGAGCCTTTGCTGGTCGCTTTTTCCTTGGTTTTGGGTGCTTGGCTTCTGACCATCCTTGGAGTATTAGTTATGGTCTTCGGATGGTATTTGAGCCCTTGGTAACAGTTCCTGAAGGTAGGCTTTCAGACATAAGCTTTCGGATGTAGGCCTCTGGCTTTATCGTGAATACTTAGAGGGGCCTTCCCTCATGATGTATGTTGATAACTGCCGGTTCGAAGCCGCTGTGGGTTTCGATACTAGGTAAATTAATACAGGTAGCATGTATCTCTGCTTGGGCCACGGTTAGCCCTTTGGTGGAGCTTTTGAGGTAGCCTGGATTCCCGGAGGGTGACTTCTGGTGTCACTTCTGTTATTTGTGAATGCGGCCTTTCGGTATTCGTACAGTAGATGCTCCGGAAGTTGGTTATGGATGAAACCTGCGCTCTCTTGGCTTAGCACTTTCGATGCCCTCGCCTTCGGGTGCATCGGTATTTAGGAAGGTCATTTCTGATAACCCTTCCGGGTCTTGAGGAGGGTAGCTCGTACCTTCTTCTTTCCTAGTTTCAGTCTTGGGGGGCCTCCCACTACGAGATCTCCTATTGGATAGGTCCTGTCGGAAGGACTTTGTCGGTAGCGCCTTGCAGGCGTTTTGTAAATTTTGAGTTCCTCCCTTTAGGAAGGTGTCAGTTTGTGTTGCTTTTCAACTATTTTCTCCGGTCATCAGTCCGACCTATCGCTTAGCTTCCTGCTTTCGAGGGACTTTCCTATGCCTGTATCCTTCCGACACCCCTTCATTGCCAGCCAGACTTGGAGACAATTTTGGTGATAACAGTATGTACATGTATACACACAAACACGCATATACATGCATGCATATATATATATATATATATATATATATATATATATATATATATATATATATATATATATATATATGAGCATTCCGGGTCACCCCTATTTTGCAACACCCTTTTAGCATCCCTACCCAACCATGGAATACACTAACCCAAATTCAGCAAGATTTGTATGGTTGTTCAATCCATATATGTATTATCATTTATTCAAAATTTAATGGAATTATGGACAGATTAAATGCACAGTGAATCATGTATCAAATTCTAAGACTGTAAATTTTGTACGAATGTACGATGTCTGTTCCCGTTAGTGATCGAAATACGTACGTCCGATTTTTATTTAGGACACGCATTAAGACAACAAAATTTATACGAGAAAAGAATCACGTTTGATTCATGTTCGTTAAAATTCATCTGAATTTCTCGTACTTGGTTACGTAGTTGAAAGAAAATTTAATAGAAAACATAAAATTTGATATAAACAATCACGTTCGAACGGGTTCGTTCGTGCTCATTTCCGATTGGTTTCATTCAGAACACAGCGATAATAATAAAATTTATACCAAAATTTTTGGTCTTATTGTTGTTCCATTCGATTTTAGTTAGGATTCCAATTTAGAGTACAATGTATCAACTACACAGAGCTTCCGTAATAGGACAAATCTACCTTTTCATCTTTCCTCGGTCTACCTGCCATCAGAAAAGCTGCAAACCAAACAAATTACTCAATACACAAATGCGATTATGCGAGCAAGATTCTCACACTATTCACACTTCTTCACAATCGGCCGAAATTAATTGTCCCTCCACCTATAAATGGCACACCAAAATCATTTTTTTTTTTTATTCACCAAAAACACACACAAAAGGGCATTTGCAAGCAACAAAAACTAAAATACAAATAGATCTACTTCCTCCTTAGCTTTTCAATATCATTTTAGTCCTCAAAGGTTTGATTTTTGTTCTATTTAATTTGAACCTTTTTCAGCGTATCACACTTTTTACGCATTGTTCTATTTAGTCCTCAAAGGCGTTATTTACGAGCGCTGCTTGCTTTTACAGGTAAATTAAACATGAAACATTATATGCCGGAAAATTCTTCCTGTATGGAGAAAGAAGTAGGAAACGAAAGCGTAGGAGAGGAAGAATACAGGGGCTATGACTATCTGTACGGCAGCACGCCGCCACCAAATATAGGTTTCTTGAATTCCCAAAGCAGCTCATTTTTCCGGAATTTTCCTAGTGATTTTTCCAGTCTGATGAAACCGCTCATTCCTAACCATGATAATAATAGTAACAGTAACAACGTACTCATGTCGGAACAAGATTACTATAGACAGAGCTCTCACTCTTTGTTGCTCTTGAAAGAAATCGACGAAAACGATGACATTAAACCTACTTCCTCGTACGGACAGGCCGTGCTTAATGGTAAGTGACTGTCTGGTTTTTTTAATAAAATCCCCATGCATCTGCTGAAAGTTTATGTACTGCTTAGATTTTATAATCTAACTGTGGTTTTGCTGACTGATTATTTTTTAAAAGCGCAAATTTTAAAGCATGATTTTATTCACACTCCTTTTGTTAATGCAAGCGAGTGTGAAGAATCATTATTATATGGTAAGATCTCCGGAATTTGCTAGAAATCCATCGCCCAATTGCATACGGGGAGGAAGAAAGATGGTGGATTTTATTCCTCGATTCGTGGGGTTGGTTGGTCTGTTTTCGTATTGGAAATCGTTTCAAAAATCAATTGATTTAACACTAGGGTTTTTTCATCGGATTCCCTACGATATTTTAGTAATTACCCTCTTCTTTGTCAAGCAACTCATAACAAAAGCAAACCAACTTTGTAACAATGCTGCAATGTTTGGACCACTTTTACGCAGAGGAGAACGAGCCCTGTTTCAGAATTACGTTAGTCCCGCTGTTGGCATAGTCTTTGGTTTGAAGATTTGCATAAAAATGGTGAAACATTAATGAAGCCCCATGCATCTTGTTTTTTTTTTAACCTCTAAATTTACCTCTTAGTTTCTCAATAATGAAGTTTTCCACGTTGTTATCGGAACTTCATTTTTGGGTAATGAGAAGTAAATTTTAGGATGATTACACCTGAATAAAACTATGTCGACGCGGGTCAACTAATTGAATAAAACGAACCCAAGTTGTAATTCCGTGCAAAGAACATTAGGCGATGGCCGTTTTGATTTAGCAGCAGTGTTTTTTAACTGGATTGTCTAATTTATTTTAACCATCTTTTTTATTAAGCCCACTAGTAACAAAAGTAAACCAACTTTGCTACAATGCCTCAAATGATTTGGCTATTTTATCTGAAAGGGGGAGAGGAGAACGGAGTCCTGTGCCGGAGTTTCAATCGAAATTTACAAAGGCTCTACTATTTTTTTTCATGTTCAAGTTATTTTTGTCGAATCTAATTCTTGTAATCTTGCAATTTTGATAATGAACGCTCGACATGATAAGCTATTGTGTACGAAATGGTGAGATAATAATGTGGCCTAGTTCCAAAATTTAAGATGAAATTCACAAGTCCTAAAATTGTCTTTTATATGGTTGTTGGTTTATTTTATATTTTGTATTTTGAGTTTTCAGAGAGTAGGAAATAAGAAGGAACATTTGTTTTCCACAATATATTTACGCCATTTGCAACTCTATACGCATGGAAAAAAAAAAAAAACTCAAAACTAAAAAAAGCATAAAGCTAATGCCAGTTTTTCAAAAATGAAGCGTTTGACATTGTTAAAGACACTCCATTTTAAGATGACTACACATAAAAAAAAAATCTATTATGACGGCTACTCGAATAACTGATTTACAATTTTAAACCTAGTGCAAAGCAAAATTCAAAAACAAGCCGTTGGAAAATGGAAAATCAACGATTATGGTTCTCCAAAAACCAATTTTGATGGATACTAGCTGGAAAATGTGTGAAAAAACAATAGTTGGCCACGAAAAATAATAAGGGTGGTTAATGATCACTTTTCTACATGAGGCTATGATTTTTTTCCACACCTTTTAGCGATTTACAAAAAAATAAAAATAATAATATGATGAACTGAAAATATTTGGTAAAGTTAAAAATTTTACGGTGAACAAATGTATGAATTTACGAGAAGACGAACTTTTATACGGGCCAAAACACCACCGTTGATAAGACTATTCATGTCTTAATTAGATAAGCTTTATCTACATCCTGCTCTTGTTTGCTTGTCAAATATAAATTGGAAGGCCACATACACAATTCTAAACGTGGAAAATAGACATAAGGATAAAAGATGAAAAAAAATTAAGTTAAAGGACACCGGGTTTGTTTTTTTAGGCTGAAGCATAAAATTTGAAAAATATTAGACTGAATGACTATACTAAATATAAATAGAATTATGTACAGTGTAAAACTTAATATAATGCTAGTTGTAACTAGCATTTTGATATAATATAAAAATTGAATATAATGCTATATTTATTTAGTATTTTCCTTCAGTTTGATTTCTTTTAAAGTTTGTCGTTCAAACTAAAAAATGAAATTTGTGTTTTAGTTTTTTTCTTTCAAAGTTTGTCATTCTTTCTAATTACTCCATTCTAAATCTAGTATTTATAAGTTATATTCTACCTTTTTATCTCTGCAATTAATTTTTAAATTTATATGTCAATGTAAATTCTCTCTCTTTTTTTATCCATGACACTAAAACATTCTCAACATGCAATTATGAACTTATTAGTGGTGGGCATAAATTTTCCCTAAATCATACACTGACTATTCAATGTGGTCTTTTGGATTCTAATCATTTTTTCCTAGTTTAACCTATCAATTTAGCTTGTTTTTGCCATTTAACTTTCTCAAAAGGTACGTTTTCTACTTTCCCTGTTGAACAATAACGACACGTGTAATGATTTCATGTGGTTTTATGTGGCTTCGTGTCATCCACACTTCACAGTATATATATTTATTTATTTTCCTTTTTGTAACGTTCAAATCTCTTCTGCGTTTATAGCCTTTCCCTGTTTTATATGGCAAAGGGATATGAGAAAACAAAAGAATTCAAAAAAAAAATCTAGGTGGTTGGAAAATACATTAATTGAACGTTACATGCTGAACATGCGGGTATTTCATAAGTAAAAAGAAGTACTATATCTATATTCTATGTATCGTTCAATCATACTGGCCCATCACTTGAATTACTGACTTGACATGCTTAAATAAGGCTAACTGTTCATTACCCAGTAAACAACTTAACAACAAACTGTAAATTGCATCATGAGGACACCTCAATAAGACATACAGCGGAACTTGGAATAGCTGATTTCCACCTTTTTGCAATTAAGTCCGATGATTTAATTACAAAAAGGTGGAATTCGAGGTCTTGATGAGTTGAATACAGAGAGACATGAAATATTGGGTACAAGGGCTTTCATTCCAACTGTTCATAACCTGGTCAAATTTCAAGAAGAAACATGTGTTTGAAAGTTAACACGTAAACGATGAATAATTACTTTTAAAGCTGAATTCAACACTCTTCAGTATAAAATAGTGGCTTCATGCACCTAACAACTCTTTCAACAACTTGATCAGCAAAATCCGAAGCTAATAATAGCCATGTACGAACACGATAGCCTGAAAGCAACTGATACTAATATACGGTCGACAAAAAATGAATAAACACGAAGATAAATTTCCAGCTAATATCAATTAATGGGCCCAAACTTACGAACGATTTTCCTCGTGAAGTATCTAACATACAGTAGTTATTAATTTTGGCATCCGAGCGACCTAACTTCCTTCCGGCCCCCCATATTTTTGGTAATTAGGATTAAATCCAGTGGGTGTAATTTTCTTCCTTTTTCGGAACCTTAATTACATGACTCCTTGATGGTGGAAATGTTGAATAATAACGTTTGAGGTTTGCAATCCAAAATGTATTTGACTGGGCTCTTCTGACCCACCTACTGCAATCTTTTTAACAGACAAATCATTCAAATGAACTTGTTTTTAACGTGTGAACTGCGAAGCCAAATGTACGGTGTACCCTACCCCGCATAAACAAATTTACTGTCCTAGTATTTACAGATAATAAAAGCGCACATGAGTTCCAAAGGGGTGCGGATCCTCTGGACCAGATTCTCCCTGGTCCGGGGTCCGGTTGTCCGCACCAATGAAATCACCCCATTTGGGGTAATTTTCACATTGTCCCCTGAAATTCAGGTATATTTCAGGACGGCAATGTGTAAATCACCCCAAAATGGGGTGATTTCATTGCTTGGGCACACAGGTGATCCCAACCCATAGCAAAGTTTTGTGCTCTACACATGTGAATCTCTTTTGTTTTTTTGTTTGTAAATGCTGCTCTACTGAATCTATGATATAGTAACTTAGAATGAGAAGCCTACAGTTGTCTTTATGAATGGAAGAAGATTTATCTTTTTAGCTTGTCGCTTGATTAGGCTTTTTTAACTACAAGTGAATTGAGACAGTACTATTATTTGTTTTATCTATCAAACTTACTATTCTAATTATTATTTTCCTTCGGTAGAAAAACATCATCAGTGACTGCTTAATTAGTTGATGGAACAATGACGTAACAGCTGTAGAGATTGATCAATGTTTTTGCTTACAATGCTATTTATTCAAGACTATCTAGAAGTTATTATAAATACATGTAAAATGTTTTATGATTTATGCCGGTTCAGTAATACCACGTTTAATTACATGCAATATATGGTACAGGAATGAATATCCTATGCGGAGTTGGATTACTTTCCACGGTGAATGCAGTTAAACAAGGAGGTTGGTTAAGTCTGATCATTCTACTAGCGTTCGCTGTCCTTGCGTATTACACTGGAATTTTGCTACGATGTTGTGTGGACAGCAAACCAGGTACAAAAACTTATCCTGATATCGGAGGAGCTGCTTTCGGTTATAAAGGCAAACTTCTTATTTCTGTAAGAAAATTATTGCTCTGCAGATGATAATACATATAGATACATATGTATGTCATACATGTATCATATTACTGGTTCTTTTATGTGGGGCTTAAGCTTATGTGCATTGTTTTTGTTTTTGTTTCTTGCAGATGGTCCTATATGTGGAGTTGTATGTAAGTATATTTATATACACAGTACAAGCATAAAATATCAGCAGTTGGAGCTAGCAAGTGCAAGTCTGACAATAAATATATTTCTGTAAAAATTTAGGTTAGCTGCGTGGAGTATATTATACTGGAGAGTGACACTTTATCATCACTCTTTCCTGGTGCAGAATTGAACATAGCTGGATGTCATCTCAGTTCTAAAGTTGTATGTGCAATTGTCACAACGATAATTGTTCTTCCAACCGCTTGGCTTCGAGACCTTAGTCTACTCAGTTATGTTTCAGGTACGTTTTTATAGTTTCACACACTAACATATTTTTCTTCTTTTTCTAAATTAGTATTTTGTTTACAAGTTTTAGGCAGTACATAACATAAACAAATGTGTTTGACCCTACAAGTTGAAAACAAATGATGGCAAGTGAGCTTGACCACATAACGAAACCGCACGCATGATACTCTGTACCCAATATTCTCTGTCTCCCTGTACCCAATTAAACAGAATCTCTGATTTTCACTTTTTTATAATTAAGTCAAAGAAAAAAAAAGATTTAATTACAAAAAGGTGGAAATCAGGGAACGCTGATTGGCTGGGTATAGAGGGACAAACAATTTTGGGTACAAGCGATTTTATTTGCAATGTCCAAGTATCTTACAGAACAGTTAAATCATTATTAGTACTAATTTGACAGCCACGTAATTCACATATTCCACATGTTTTAACATGATAATTAACAGCTAAATTGTTATCTCCGCAACGTTGAACTGTTTGGTTATAGAATCATCAAATTCTACGACTTTATTGTAACTGCTTCACAGATAATGGTTGCGGTTCATCACATTGGTTAACAAATTTTTGTTTATATTTGATTTTGTTTTAACGCACACACTTACTTCATAATGCAAGTTGCAAAAGGCATCATGGAATTTTGAGTGAAATGAACTAAACTGAATATCCTAGGTGTGAATGAGACCTCCGTCATTATATTCTTTCTAGGAAACTAACGTGGCACAATATTAATTAGGACAATGTGACTTAATTAGTAGTCATGTTAGACAATATTTCAATGTACAACATATATAACGTATTAGAGTGACGTTCTTACATTTTGACCATAATTTTTGTGGTGGTGCAGCTGGAGGAGTTTTAGCTACTGTTATAGTAGTAGCATGCTTGTGCTGGGTGGGTGTAATAGATGATGTTGGATTCAAAAACGAAGGAGGGGTGCTAATCAATTGGTCAGGCATCCCATTTGCTATCGGACTATATGGATACTGCTATGCTGGCCATGCTGTTTTCCCCAACCTTTACTGCTCTTTGAAGAATCGTAGCCAATACCCATCTGTTCTCTTCACAAGGTACATACTTTTCACTTCACAGCCACATAAATATTGTCCAAATTTACTGTATGTGTCCTTGGAAATAACTTTCTTGTTGAACACAAAACGTTTGTTTTTGCAGCTTCTTGTTCACTACCGTAATGTTTGGCGGCTCTGCAATTGTTGGATACCTAATGTTTGGCAGCAGTTCCCTTTCCGAGTTCACTCTTAACATGCCAAACACATTGATGGCATCCAAAATTGCTGTTTGTACTACGGTAACTAACTTCTTCTTGGAGGTTACTACCATTGCATGTGCATGTATTAGACTTAATTTCCTTTTTTGTTGACTTTCTCTGCTTACATATACAACTATTGTTGCAGGTGGTAAACCCCATATGCAAATATGCGTTGACATTAATGCCAATATCGCTAAGTATAGAAGAGTTGATACCCAAAAATATGATGTCTCGCTCCTACTCGATAGCAATTAGGACCGCCTTGGTCCTTTCATCCTTGCTGGTTGCTCTAATCGTTCCCTTTTTTGGTAAATAATAATAAATAGCGTCAATAACTGAAGTAAACAAATATACTTGTTCAACTGCTGATAAAGTAAGTACATGATCCAGATCTGGTGATGGCATTTGCTGGATCTGCCCTTGCTATGTTCGTCGTAAGTTTTTCATACCATCATTGCGTATTTTCGATATGATTAGTGCATACATATTCTGATGGCATTATATTTGTGTTGTACAGACTCTGATTTTCCCTTGTGTTTGTTTCATAAGCATAACCAGAGATAAACTTACTTGTACACAGGTAAAACTGGATGTGCAAAAAATACGCATCCTTAGGCATGTCTTTGGTCGATTAAATTTCTTGGAATGGTTATGTTTTCGATTTATATTTTTGGTTATTTTGCAGATGTCAATGTGTATCTTGATAATTGCGGTCGGAGTTATTTCTGCGGTTGTAGGAACCTATTCATCTCTTTCCAAAATAGTACACGAGTTTGTTTGAGTTTTTTCCCGTTATCACAAAAATAATGAATTTGTTGTCTGTCATGTTATGTTTTCGAACATTTCCTTTTTTTCCTTGTATTTTTGTGTATTTAAGGGGTTGTGCTTCATGGTTTGGTAGGTAAGTAGAATTTAAAAAGTTGGCTGGATTTCTAGGTTTTGACTATAAACTTGGGTCAGTAACAACAAATATGTGTTTTGAACCAAGTTACTGTATAATGAGTGTGGATGTATTTTAAATAAAACTGCATTGCATGCGAGTTATCTGTAATGTCTTTATGCAAAGTATTTAATTTTTTTGGTTATAGATAAAATTAGAGCTGGATTCGGTGCGGTCCGGAAAATTAATATTCAAAACCAGTACTATACCAACATATATGGTAATTGGAAAACCGTATTGTTGCCAACTAAAGTAATCGATAAACCGATGATCCGGTTTTCGGTTATTAGAGGTCGCTAATACTTTTTATCGTTCTCAAGTTTGGTATCTATTTATTTACAAGTTTCCATACTAAAATGGTAAATACTAATAATTGTTATTTTCTATTATATGATTATTTATCACGTTTATTTTTTGTGTGTAAGAAGTTAAAATATTGTACAAAATCGTATTATCTTTAAAATACACATAATAAGAATTCCATTCAATTTGGTAACATAATAGTATTTTGTTATATTTTCTATCAAATCGTTATACTTTAAATGTGGTCTTACATAATAGAAATATCACCCTCACACACACACTCTATTGTGAGTTACACTAGTCCAAATCTAACAAAATTTTGTAGATTTTCAATCCACTTGTATATTATCGTCTATCCAAAATTTGAGTTTTTTCCAACGTTCGTAACATTTTCAAAATCTTAGCTCAATTATTCACCGTAAAGACATTTATTCGAACCGTTAAAATTAAACATCAAATATATTATTCTACGTATGTTGGAATGAGTTCAAATTTCGAACAAATGATAATATATATGTGGATTGAACATCTATAAATTTTTATTAGGTTTTGATTACCGTAGCTCACGATACGATACGGGTGCTAAAGGGGTGCTGCAAAACGGGTGTGCCCTGGAACACTCATATCTCTTTCTCTTTATGTGTGTGTGTGCACGCGCGCACGTGTGCGGAGATATATGGTAGGTGTGGTAATTATCATATTTAATAGTTAATTACCATTCCCATACCGCATAATTTCATACAATTCGATAAATAGTACCCAAAAAAAATTAATTTATAATTTTTTCAGTATCATTTTAATTTATAGCGGTTGGTAACAACGATAAGTGAAAATATGATAAAAAGTCCAATCCTAGATAAAATGATAATACCAAAACCAACCTTCATATTAAAGCATCATTTTAATTTAGGATTAGTATGTGCGGCGAATCGTTTCTCAGCCCAAAATACTCATTTGACTTATATAAATAGTATATGCAATCATGTGCAAAGTTATGATTGTTTTGCACATTTGATAATCAACTAATAATACACAATAATATCCACTCATACTTCTAAAATTCAGTCTTGGTAGAAGATCATTAAAACTGCTTATAAACAGTAAAACACATCGTCAGAGACTTCATCGGAGAACTATCATCTCCCAAAGCTATGATTGTGTTTTGGTTGCTGTTTGAAAATCAAGATTCTAAACCTTTGATCAAGCCAAGATTAAGCATATATGTCCACCTTTTTCTTTCTATTTTAGTTTTGCAATTTTGCAAGTCCATTCAAAGTCTTGTTCCTTACATAGTGAAACTATTGAGATCATCATCGAGAATCACTGATAACACAATCAAGACCTATCTGAAATCCCCCAGAATCATCTAAATTCTCCCCCAAGAACCATTTAACAGAGGCATGACTGAATATTGATGCAATGGCTGAAGCAGATGTAAATAATTCTGCAACTGCAATATCAACTCAACAAGAGATATCTCGAACTCCTACAAGCTATAGTCAAGCCACAAAATCAAATAACTCGCATTCAACTTGATAAAACAAATTACTTACTAGATATGGAAATTTGAGATTGAAATAGCAATCAAAGGTTATGAACTTGAAGATCATGTTATAGGAACAATTCCTACGGCATTCAAATTTACTCTAGATAATGATGGAGACTGAGAAGTAATAAAGATATATAAATTATCATTGGCAAGATAGTTTGATCAGTGCGTGGTTACTTTTGACCATCAATGTTACGCTATTACCTCAACTTATTGGATTTTAAATAGAACATGAAATTCGATCAACTATCAAGCAAATTATCAATTATCAATCAACTACAAGAGTCATGCATTTTAAAGACAACTCCAAAATCCAAGAGAAGGAAACTCATTTATGAGAGATTATTTAATCAAGATCAAAATTCCATGTGGCTAACTTGTTGCTGCAAAGTCACATAATCAGTGATACAGAACAACTTATGTACGTCTTGAGTGGGCTAGACAATGTGATTATGAATCCGCTATTGAAATTTTATCGTTAAAGGGACAACCCCAAGTTTACAATATTCTCACTCTACACTTCTCGCTCATGAAGATAGAATACACTTCTCGCTCATAGAATTGAAGAAAACAAAACAATAACATTGGATTTTTCAATCAACTATGCTTAAAATAAAATATTTAAGAGTAAAAGTCAAGGGAACAAAGATGAAACTGCAAGCAATCAAAGAGGTGGTTAGACAAACATATCAATAGGAAGGGGAGGAAGATGGAAAAGCAATCATAGAATCACATGTCAAATTTGCGAGAATTATGAACATGGTGCAAACTAATGTGATTTCATATACAACTCAAACTATACATAATCACAACAAAACAAAAACATTTAGAAAAGTTATAACCCTCACTACAACCCTAGTGTAAATTTGGATAGTATACCAGAGGATTCAAAGAATCAGTCAGAAAGTGCAAGAAATTCTCACCTTAATGCAGTTGATATCATGAAGCCAAAAGATATGCTCGATGAAAGTTGGGAACTAGATTAAGGAGCAACCAACCACATCATAAGCTACCTGAATAACCTAAATGCAATAACCATCCTTTTCATATCACTCATATCGTTAATGAAACCAATTCAAATTGTTCAAAACAACAATTTTTTTAACTATGGAGTTTAATACAAATCAAATCACAGAATATAGACAGATTACATATACAAAATAGTAGAACAACCCGCAACAGAATAAATAAATAACTTAGTAGTTTATGAAGCTATTAATTATAAAATCTCAAAATAAATTACATAAAATTTCAAAGTCATAATTTAATACATTAGAAAATCTCAAATAGATAAATGCATAGTATATAAACAAGCGATAGAAATAGAATAACTGAACCATCAATATACAAACAACAAATAGATAGTAAGATGAATCTCCCACAGATCTCTAGC
The DNA here is from genome assembly GCA_030737875.1 of Allium sativum. NCBI lineage: Eukaryota > Viridiplantae > Streptophyta > Magnoliopsida > Asparagales > Amaryllidaceae > Allium > Allium sativum. The sequence continues at coordinate 39,891 of JASFAX010000695.1, forward strand.
TCTCAAAGGATGAATCACCAAAGATGAACTCCTTAGTATGACTCGAGCATCGAGCAAAAAATACAACACTCAAGTCAGGATTAACATTCTCAATAATAAATCAACTCAAGTAAAATTCTCAAATGAAATGCATAAGTAACTGAAAGAATATTTAGGATTCTATTCTTTAAGGATTCGTTAAACTAGATATTATATAATACAATATGCTATTATAATAGGGTCTATGATCAACTACTATATTAAAAATAGTATAAGAGGGATCACCATTATTACTCTTACATCATTTATAAAGTCGTAGTTTATGCAGTACCGTCAAGTCCACTGTAAACTAGTGGCTATCAGTGACACTCCATAAGTATGACATAAATTAAACTCGTAAGGGACTCGATCAAGACTATATGACAAGGCATGTGAGACAATATGTAGGAAAGAATTCTACCAGTTGCACTCCTGAACCGGTGGTAATGCATAACCGCAATTACCGCACACCTCGAACAACACTTCCATAATCAAAGGGCCTCAATTAAACCATAAAGTAATAGACACGGTATCGAAGAAGTGCGTCTGAGAAGAGGTACTACCTTTATTAATCACGATATAGGTCATGTTTTAGTCTTTTGTAGCATCCATCAAACCAACCTACTTCATTTTGGATTCTCCACCATGTGGGCAGTTGTTAAAGTGATATTGATATTGACAAAGAGCATGTTAATACCGATTACGGTCTCTTTAACAACCAAACACTTATTTCACACCATAATCATTTATATTTTAAATCAAAGTTTAACATATCATAAATCAAATAATAAGGATATAGATTTTTATTCAAACATTTAAGTTCAAATATTTCAATGTCATAAATCATACTTCAAATCAATTCATTATTTGATTAATTTCAAAACATCATATGTCATATTTACAAAACTGTAACACCCCACGTTTCTCAATGTATAAAATAATACCAAAGAGACTAAAATTCACAAGACAACATGTGAAATCACAACAGAACTTAAAATTTTATTTAAAGCAAAATAAAAGTATTATTACATCATAGATTGTAAAAACCGCAACTATGTCATGAAAGCAATATAATCAAAGTACCAAAATAAAAACCCCTCTAACCATTAAATACAGTAATAAGTCAGACATGGAACAATACATGTAAAAGCGGAGAATAATACAAACAAGAATCGCTAACGGGCTAAGCTGGGCCAAAACTCTATCAGCTACTAGATCCTCCACACAGAGAACCTGGGAAGGGGGAAGGAAGGCAGAAAAGAGAAAGAAAACTAGTCAAGGCTATAATTGATTGTCAAATCATTATTTTTTTTACCATTTGCTGTAACTCATAATTAGAATATAACCTAGTTTTACTCATCGATCGGCTCCTAAACCACAATTGCGATAACCTATGCCAACTATGGGCTCGGGTTTATCAAACCCGATCCATCAGCTCTAAGGACATAACATAAATCACAGGCATCATAGCATCTTATATTTCGTAATCGGCATGATGCACACTCACTGCCCCATCAGAACGCGCCCTTACCCACCTCATTTTGACCCCTTACTACCTAGTACAGTATAGGCGTGTCTTCGCCTCCTTGTGAGACCTCAGTGTAATATGATAAAAAGGAATACTGACTGATACAGATCCACAACAAAAAATGTAATTTGACTTAAGTCACTCCTAGACTTAGTCCCCAATTTAATTTACTAGCGCCAAGCCCACCATAGAATTATTGTTGACTGCCTAGCTACTCCAGGCCCCATAGAATTATCAACAAATGCCTAGGTCACTATAAATTAATTATTCTAATTGGCCTCTTACTTTCCCTAATCATCCTACCTCTGCTGCTGGAATGAACCACTACTACGAGCCCTTTATTTTCCCTAATCAATCGTCGTTGACGGAACTGACTCCTACTACAAATTTTCTTAATATACCACTATTTTTCCTAATCAACTTATGCTGTCGGAATAGACCACTACTATTCATGCTTACTAATTTGTTTATTTTAAACTTAACATCTAATTTAAGTTTATTAATAAGGCTACTTTCTTCATGTAACATTTTTCCATATCATAGATTGCATATAAACTGAATTTATAGGTTGTCTATAAACATCATTTTTGTTTAATTTCATTGTACAACCCAACCCCTGCCATTTAGCATCTATTCAATGTCATTTATTCAGTTTACCAAATTTAAAGTTCAATTGTCCTTAATTGCATAATTCCAGTAATCCCCAGTTTATCCTTTTTATACATATTTCATTTTTTTCCCAAATGTGCTTTTATTGTCAAATTCATGTTTTTTCTCCAAACTGCACATAAACAAAAAGGAATGACGGTTTAGGCTCTTTAAAAGCCTAAACTCAATGTGAAAATAAAATGCACAATGGCCTATGCTCTCGCATGGCCTAGGCTCAAATAAATAAGGACATATCTAAAATAAAATAAAGCTAAATTTGAACTGTAAATAAAATTATATGCGAAAAAAGAGAGATAAAGATGAACTAAATAAATTTATACAGCCATAAGAAAGGATAAAAGCAGTAATCAAATATACATAGATTATTTATAGAAAAGAAGACTGAAATCTGAAGAAATCAGCAACTATTATATCGTCAAAATAATCCCCAATTCATACAGATCTTGTAATTACTGAAAGTACTCACAAATTTAAGCAATCAGATAATCCCCGGTAGGAATCTGTATATATAAATATTCTCCAAAAATGTATGCAAGAACGTAGGTCTCGAAACTCCATTAAAATATTTGAGGACAAGGTTGTGTAAAGTGGAGGCAGGGAATGGAGGAAATGGAGTAAGGAGAAATAGGGTTAAGTTTGGAGCTATATTTATAATGGAGCCTAAGGGATTTTGTAACAACCCGGATTTTTACAACGTGCTAGGACAAGAATCAAGGCAGAATTTAATGATAAAATCTGAATCAAGAGAAACGGACTGTGCCATTGCGTTCGTCTCGGAAAAATACGCGAAATAGAGTCCGAGTTTTCGAAAATCGGAGTCCGTATGACCAAATTATGGCCCGTCGAAGTTTTCAGAAAATTTCCAATTCAAAACAGTTTAAAACTAGGGCAGAATTCAAAATTCAAAAACACAAGGGGGAAGGGCAGGAGAACTCCCACCCAGGTCGTGTCGACAGACGTGTCGACTGTGCAGTTGACACAGCCACCCCCGTGTCGACTGCCCAGTCGACACGGTGTCGACCTGCCTGGTCGAGCCCAGGCAACCTGGTGCGCTTGCTTGCTGTTTGAACTGATTTTGGGGGGCTTGTGATGAATTCTGACGGTTCTGATCTATCCTAGGGTTAATCTAAGGGCCTAAACTACTCCTAATCTCTATAAAAACACCCTAGGACCTAACCTAAATCACTCAAAATCAATCTAACAACGAAGTGCTGCCCAAATCCCTCTTGATCATGGCCTCCATCTCCAACTTCAAGAGCCTATGCATTCAAACTAGATCCAAGACGAAGGTGCAAGCTTTCTACACCAAATCAAGGGTTTTGATCATCATCTCAACATGGATTCTTCGACAAGACGATAGACGCTCCTAAATCTCTTGCCATGCTATGTAAGTTCTAGCTACTTCTAGATCTAAACGGTAGTTTTAATGATGGCATGGAATAAAACGAGATTAAACTAAGTATGCTAGCCTATATGAACCTTGTCATGCCTCTTTTGCTTGAACCTATGACTTTTGGCTATGCTTAGTGACTAAATCATGCTATTCATGTTATGATTAACCTAGTTTATCTTGCAAGTTTGAATCTTTATCTATGGAATGCTAGCATGAACCTTTGGGAACCATTTGACTTGTGAAACATTGGCAAAGATTTGACTTTGGGGCTTATGCATGTATATGAACCCAAACCCCTTATGTTATCATGCATGTTTGTGGACAAATTCCCTTATGATATTATGCATGTTTGTGGCCAAATTCCCTTATGATACTATGCATGTTTGTGGCCAAATTCTCTTATGATACTATGCATGTTTGTGGCCAAATTCCCCTATGATACTATGCATGCTTGTGGCCAAACTCTCTTATGATGCTATGCATATTTTGAGACCAAACCCCTTATGATACCATGCATGTTTTGGCTAATCCCTTTTTGACATCGTGCATGTTGTGAGGCCAATATGTAGCATAGTACCCTTACTATGTTGACTCGCTTTTACTTGGGTTGGAAACACGCTTTGGGATAGGTTAGACATGCGTGATTATGACATGATAATTTGACATGGGATTTCATGAAAATATGGCACTTATGATACACCTAAATGTGGGCATGACATGTGGGGTAAACATGGGACTTGAAACTAGACACGTGTGGGTTGTAAGTGTAATATGATGCTAGACCAAACATGAAGGTGGCCAACTCGAGGTTGGGTTGAGTTTGTAGCATAAATCTACCCGGACCCGCCCGGCTTAACTAGTGGCTACAAACAATAGGATCCAATGTGAGAAGTTGGTCATGTCGCGCTTAAGACCCGAGGTTAGACTAGGTTTTGGTGTAAAACTACCCGGACCCGCCCGGCTTAACTAGTAACCACAACAAGGTCTAATGTGGGAGGTTGAGAGTGCATTAATTAAATTAATGCCACATGATAAGGTTAAGTAAGTTTGACTAATGACACTTAACCGATATGACACGAATGGGTAGGTTAAGTGGGACCGGACTTGATTTCTTAATGACACTTAACCATATAAGACAATTAGGGGATGGGGTTAAGTAATTTACACTTAACTAATCCGACTTGGTAATTAGATGGGGTTAAGTAACCTACACTTAACTAATCTAAACACGGTAATTAGACGGGGTTAAGTAACCTACACTTAACTAATCTAAACACGGTAATTCGATGGGGTTAAGTTAAACACTTAACCAATCTAAACTTGGTAATTCAATGTGGTTAAGTAACCAATACTTAACCAACTTAACATGATAATTTAATGGGGTTAAGTAACTTATACTTAATCAATTATACATGATGATTTGATGAGGTTAAGCAACCATACTTAACCAATCTAATGTGAGAACTTGATAGGGTTAAGTCACAAGACCGTTTAAATATACTTAACCATTCTAATACGATTAGTGGATGGGGTTAAGTTAACCTATACTTAACCAATCCGACTCGATAATCTGATGAGGTTAAGATAATCTATGCTTAACCAATCTAACACGATAAGCTGATAGGGTTAAGATAAACAAATACTTAACCAATTTGACTTGATGATTGAATAGGGTTAAGTCATGAGCTTCTTGGTATACTTAACCAACTTGTAGGGCTAGGTCTTGAACTTAAATACTTAGCCAATCTTGACATGATTCGTATGCGGGCGAAGTCATGAACCTGAATAACAACACTTAACCCAATAGACAAAACCCTAGTGAGAGGAACTAGGTAGAAAATCGTGGTTAATCAAGGGTAACGGGGAAAAGAAGCTAAGTGGTAAACCTTAGTTAAGTATAACTAAGTAATAATTCTTAGCCAAGGACATGGGACTAGTTCATGAATGGATGAGTAACCCGATATGGTAGGTCATCGCTTAAACACACGAGGAGGAGCAAATTATCCAACTTGGATAAGGGCTCCAACGAACTGGGTGACGAAGCGGTAGCTTCGAGGGACGTGAGGGTACTCTTGGTATCCCTCTGTGAGGTGGCAGATGGTCCATGAAACCCGACCCCACAGTGGTTAAGGTCTGCGGTAGAAGAGCCAAGAGTATGCCTTGGTTGCTATGCGAGCGACCTAAAGACTGGGATGGATTAGCGTGGAGTCGACGATACTTGATTTTGCCCTGAATAGCACGTCGCCGACTACCTACCATCTTTACTCAATCGTGTACGAACGGAAAGGCAGAGAACTCCCAACAGACCATGTTCTTGCTATCGAGTCATGGGTGAGGTTGGCCCATAGGAAAGTGGGGCTATAGTGGGGCCGGGATGTAGTTCTCATACATGATTTTTCTTGGATTGCCTTTCAATAGTTGAGGGAGGGGTCACGTGGGACCATAACCACGGATACAAAAACAGACCTTGATATCTGCATCAGCAGACGACTTAAAGCTCCCGACCGAGTTCCGTATTTCTTGATTTGCCCTGGCACGGAACTCGGATGGCACATTGGGATACATGTGCGGCTAGACATGGATAACGATTCACGATACATACGTGGGATAAAAGGCGCGGTTGACGGGTGGCATAATCCCTAGTGGCCCTAGGTGGCTGAACCCAAACCGAGACACGGAAACGTTCATTAGGTAGCATAATCCCTAGTAGTCCTAGGTGGCATAAATCCAAAGTGAACACGCGATAGTTCATGGTAAGAAAACATAACCGGATCAAGGGTAGCCATCCAAAATAACCTCAAGGATAAAACGTTTACATGGGAAAGCCCGTATGGCCTACGGCAAAGGACTGAACTTATACATGGAAAGAAACATACGAGTTGGGAAAACCTACATATACTATATATTAGGTTGACATGGACCATTACATGACATTAGGCAAGGGACATTCATAGTTGACACATGACGCGGGTTGGGATACTAGTACGAGAGATGCAGAGCAAATATACATGATAAATACCTTGGGATGGTATACATGATAGATACCACGGGATGGTATACATGATAGATATCTTGGGATAGTATACTTGATAGAAACCTGACGATGTGATACCTTGATTTATCATGACACCGTAGTTTATCATGATATCTTAGTTTATCTTGCTACAGTAGTTCAGCCTGTTACCCTGGTTTAGTTTATCTATCTTGTAGTCATCCTTATGTTTACTTTCAGTTTATGCATGTCATGTTACCTTTACCTGTTTTTATACTGGAAGTAGATAGGACTTACCAGTCTTTACGACTGACCCCGTTTTGTTTCGCCTCTTTGTCTTCCGTTTCCCCCCAGGTTTCAGGGAGGAAACACTGTTATCTAGTTCAGACTTCTTCTGCTTGAAGGTCATCACGCATGGCTTGGACTTTTCTTGGCTATGGCTACTTTACTGTTTTACTTGGGGAATAATTTATGAAATGGTTTTATGCTTCTTTACTATTGCAAGACAGGTTTTGATGTATTCTGATGTAAAAGGCTTTAGACCTTATTTTATAAGGTAATGAAATTTGTTTTACTTCCGCTGTTTTACATATGTTCTGTCTTGTAATATTTCTGTGTATGTTTACTTCGATAATGCTTCACCAAACCTAGTGCATTCCCTTTGTGAGTGACCCTAGCGGAGGTGGGGTGTTACATTTGGTATCAGAGCCAGGTTACCAGACTGGGCAAAAGTTTTTAAAACCTTCTGAAAACTATTTGAAAAACCGTTTACAAAGAAGAATTTTTCAAGAAAAGTTTTTTTTAAAGGCTATTCCCCAAAAGTCATTAGCACTATCCTTTGTTTCCTTGATTGAACCTCTTTTCCTTTCGTTCCTCCATCTGTAGTCACATTAGTTTTAACTGCGACTAATCCTTGTTTAGCTATGAAGTGTTTTCCGTGAGATGGAGGTGGTTCTCGAGAGGCCTGTTACCGTGTTACAAGGAAGGGTAATAAGAGCAAGGATAAAGGACACGGACGTAAGGATAAGCAACTTGTTGGTATGGATTGACCCACAAAGGAAGATAAGGACAAGATCAGCGAGAGGGCAATTGTATGCTCTCATTTCTAGCGTACCTAAGAGGAATGGTACCGTTTCTGTTAAAGGCTTAGCCTTTCTTTTCTATCGCCCCGTCTAGACTTTGTTTTGATCATCACATCATTTAAGTCTGCCTCGATAGTTAAGTATCTGCACCTTAGTACTAGCATGGTAGAAGATCCCACTTTAGTCCCAAAATGTGGTTGGAGAGTCGGTCCATTTATTCATGATTTGTTTGGATTTGAGAACGTCTATGCCAAGTGTTGAGATTGGAAGCAACGCTTCTATTGTTGAGCTATGGATGGATTCTAGGGATGAAGTGGATATCCAGTAAGGGATGCCATCCTTGGTTTTGAAAGAAGGGTAGTTAAACTCTTAACTTGCCTTGGTAATACCCTCGAAGTCTTGTATAACCTTTTGGGTTCTGTCATGGTTAGTTACCAAGAATCTCTTGATGCATTTGTCGGAAATCTCTGATCCGATCGAGTAACGTTCGCCAGTAGGACGGATGATTCATTCCGCTTAAGCATGAGTTATAGGAATCACCCTAGTAGTTACGCTTGGTAACATGGATTGACATCGGTAAACGAGATCCAGAATTCACTAGTGAATTTTGGAGAGCTTGCTTGAGTACGTAGATATGGTTGAGCCAAGTATACTAGGGAAAGAATAAGTGAAAGTGGAACGAGAGGCGATAGTGAAATGAGTTCCGACTCATACCTTGGAAATAGAAATCAAGGTGCTACGAAATCGTGAAGTCAAAGGCGGTCAAGGCACAATGGAATTAAGCTCATGGAAATGCGGCTTAGACGCGCGCATCATGTCTCTTTTTAGGAGTATATCTTTGATCCTTGGTTCACCTGTAGAGCTTACTTGCATGCTATCGCTTGGTGGATATCCTCTCGGTCCTGTTTCTGTCACAAACCCCGTAAGGAGTTTGTCTTGTTTATCTCCTCGATCTTATCTTGGGAACCTTAGATAGAACTCTATGGATGTAAACATGTATTTGAAACATGTTATGATTGATATGGTTGCAAATGGTTGCAAGTGGTTGCTCGTGGATGCGCGAATACACATTAGATACTAGATTGACGCGGTCACGTTTCATGTTGCATATACACGAGTATTTGTACTTGTTTATGGATGAAATTGAATATGTTACCATGTGGATGTTGCATGTGGATGAATGTTTGTGCACACATATAGTACTTATATGACTAGGACTGTTTGCATACATGCTGGACTCATGGCACTAAACATATTTTGCATTAGAAAGATCATTCAGGCCTGATCATTAGCATTAGCTAAGGAGCATATAAACACACGTTCTGCATATGTTCATATGGCATTAGAAATCATCTAAGGACCATGGTTGCCTGTGGATGATGTTTTGAGTAGATGGATGATGGATGGTAGGATACGTTCTTCCTAACTTGGAGATTTCGGGGACGAAATCCTTTAAGTTGGGGGGAATGTAACAACCCGGATTTTTACAATGTGCTAGGACAAGAATCAAGGCACAATTTAATTATAAAATCTGAATCAAGAGAAACGGGTTGTGCCATTGCGTTCATCTCGAAAAAATACGCGAAATAGAGTCTGAGTTTTCTAAAATCGGAGTCCGTATGACCAAGTTATGGCCCGTCGAAGTTTTCAGAAAATTTCAAATTCAAAACAGTTTAAAACTAGGGCAGAATTCAAAATTCAAAAACACAAGGGGGAAGGGCGGGAGAACTCCCGCCCAGGTCGTGTCGACAGGCGTGTCGACTGTGCAGTCGACACAGCCACCACCGTGTCGACTGCCCAGTCGACACGGTGTCGACCTGCCTGGTCGAGCCCAGGCAACCTGGTGCGCCTGCTTGCTGTTTGAACTGATTTTGGAGGGCTTGTGATGAATTCTGACGGTTCTGATCTATCCTAGGGTTAATCTAAGGGCCTAAACTACTCCTAATCTCTATAAAAACACCCTAGGACCTAACCTAAATCACTCAAAATCAATCTAACAATGAAGTGCTGCCCAAATTCCTCTTGATCATGGCCTCCATCTCCAACTTCAAGAGCCTATGCATTCAAACTAGATCCAAGACGAAGGTGCAAGCTTTCTACACCAAATCAAGGGTTTTGATCATCATCTCAACATGGATTCTTCGACAAGACGATACACGCTCCTAAATCTCTTGCCATGCTATGTAAGTTCTAGCTACTTCTAGATCTAAACGGTAGTTTTAATGATGGCATGGAATAAAACGAGATTAAACTAAGTATGCTAGCCTATATGAACCTTGTCATGCCTCTTTTGCTTGAACCTATGACTTTTGGCTATGCTTAGTGACTAAATCATGCTATTCATGTTATGATTAACCTAGTTTATCTTGCAAGTTTGAATCTTTATCTATGGAATGCTAGCATGAACCTTTGGGAACCATTTGACTTGTGAAACATTGGCAAAGATTTGACTTTGGGGCTTATGCATGTAAATGAACCCAAACCCCTTATGTTATCATGCATGTTTGTGGAAAAATTCCCTTATGATACTATGCATGCTTGTGGCCAAATTCCCTTATGATACTATGCATGTTTGTGGCCAAATTGCCCTATGATACTATGCATGCTTGTGGCCAAACTCTCTTATGATGCTATGCATATTTTGATACCAAACCCCTTATGATACCATGCATGTTGTGGCTAATCCCTTTTTGACATCGTGCATGTTGTGAGGCCAATATGTAGCATAGTACCCTTACTATGTTGACTCGCTTTTACTTGGGTTGGAAACACGCTTTGGGGTAGGTTAGACATGCGTGATTATGACATGATAATTTGACATGGGATTTCATGAAAATATGGCACTTATGATACACCTAAATGTGGGCATGACATGTGGGGTAAACATGGGACTTGAAACTAGACATGTGTGGGTTGTAAGTGTAATATGACGCTAGACCAAACATGAAGGTGGCCAACTCGAGGTTGGGTTGAGTTTGTAGCATAAATCTACCCGGACCCGCCTGGCTAAACTAGTGGCTACAAACAATAGGATCCAATGTGAGAAGTTGGTCATGTCGCGCTTAAGACCCGAGGTTAGACTAGGTTGTGGTGTAAAACTACCCGGACCCGCCCGGCTTAACTAGTAACCACAACAAGGTCTAATGTGGGAGGTTGAGAGTGCATTAATTAAATTAATGCCACATGATAAGGTTAAGTAAGTTTGACTAATGACACTTAACCGATATGACACGAATGGGTAGGTTAAGTGGGACCGGGCTTGATTTCTTAATGACACTTAACCATACAAGACAATTAGGGGATGGGGTTAAGTAATTTACACTTAACTAATCCGACTTGGTAATTAGATGGGGTTAAGTAACCTACACTTAACTAATTTAAACACGGTAATTAGATGGGGTTAAGTAACCTACACTTAACTAATCTAAACACGGTAATTCAATGGGGTTAAGTTAAACACTTAACCATTCTAAACTTGGTAATTCAATGAGGTTGAGTAACCAATATTTAACCAACTTAACATGATAATTTAATGGGGTTAAGTAACTTATACTTAATCAATTATACATGATGATTTGATGAGGTTAAGCAACCATACTTAACCAATCTAATGTGAGAACTTGATAGGGTTAAGTCACAAGACCGTTTAAATATACTTAACCATTCTAATACGATTAGTGGATGGGGTTAAGTTAACCTATACTTAACCAATCCGACTCGATAATCCGATGAGGTTAAGATAATCTATGCTTAACCAATCTAACACGATAAGCTGATAGGATTAAGATAAACAAATACTTAACCAATTTGACTTGATGATTGAATAGGGTTAAGTCATGAGCTTCTTGGTATACTTAACCAACTTGTAGGGCTAGGTCTTGAACTTAAATACTTAGCCAATCTCGACATGATTCGTAGGCGGGCCAAGTCATGAACCTGAATAACAACACTTAACCCAATAGACAAAACCCTAGTGAGAGGAACTAGGTAGAAAATCGTGGTTAATCAAGGGTAACGGGGAAAAGAAGCTAAGTGGTAAACCTTAGTTAAGTATAACTAAGTAATAATTCTTAGCCAAGGACATGGGACTAGTTCATGAATGGATGAGTAACCCGATATGGTAGGTCATCGCTTAAACACACGAGGAGGAGCAAATTATCCAACTTGGATAAGGGCTCCAACGAACTGGGTGACGAAGCGGTAGCTTCGAGGGACGTTTTGGAACTCTTGGTATCCCTCTGTGAGGTGGCAGATGGTCCATGAAACCCGACCCCACAGAGGTTAAGGTCTGCGGTAGAAGAGCCAAGAGTATGCCTTGGTTGCTATGCGAGCGGCCTAAAGACTGGGATGGATTAGCGTGGAGTCGACGATACTTGATTTTGCCCTGGATAGCACGTCGCCGACTACCTACCATCTTTAGTCAATCGTGTACGAACGGAAAGGCAGAGAACTCGCAACAGACCATGTTCTTGCTATCGAGTCATGGGTGAGGTTGGCCCATAGGAAAGTGGGGCTATAGTGGGGCCGGGATGTAGTTCTCATACATGATTTTTCTTGGATTTCCTTTCAGTAGTTGAGGGAGGGGTCACGTGGGACCATAGCCACGGATACAAAAACAGACCTTGATATCTGCATCAGCAGATGACTTAAAGCTCCCGACCGAGTTCCGTATTTCTTGATTTGCCCTGGCACGGAACTCGGATGGCACATTGGGATACATGTGCGGCTAGACATGGATAACGATTCACGATACATACGTGGGATAAAAGGCGCGGTTGACGGGTGGCATAATCACAAGTGGCCCTAGGTGGCTGAACCCAAACCGAGACACGGAAACGTTGATTAGGTAGCATAATCCCTAGTAGTCCTAGGTGGCATAAATCCTAAGTGAACACGCGATAGTTCGTGGTAAGAAAACATAACCAGATCAAGGGTAGCAGTCCAAAATAACCTCAAGGATAAAACATTTACATGGGAAAGCCCGTATGGCCTACGGCAAAGGACTGAACTTATACATGGAAAGAAACATACGAGTTGGGAAAACCTACATATACTATATATTAGGTTGACATGGACCGTTAAATGACATTGGGCAAGGGACGTTCATAGTTGACACATGACGCGGGTTGGGATACTAGTACGAGAGGTGCAGAGCAAATATACATGATAAATACCTTGGGATGGTATACATGATAGATACCATGGGATGGTATACATGATAGATACCTTGGGATAGTATACTTGATAGAAACCTGACGATGTGATACCTTGATTTATCATGACAACGTAGTTTATCATGATATCTTAGTTTATCTTGCTACAGTAGTTCAGCCTGTTACCCTGGTTTAGTTTATCTATCTTGTAGTCATCCTTATGTTTACTTTCAGTTTATGCATGTCATGTTACCTTTACCTGTTTTTATACTGGAAGTAGATAGGACCTACCAGTCTTTATGACTGACCCCGTTTTGTTTCGCCTCTTTGTCTTCCGTTTCCCCCCAGGTTTCAGGGAGGAAACTGTGTTATCTAGTTCGGACTTCTTCTGCTTGAAGGTCATCACGCATGGCTTGGACTTTTCTTGGCTATGGCTACTTTACTGTTTTACTTGGGGAATAATTTATGAAATGTTTTTATGCTTCTTTACTATTGCAAGACAGGTTTTGATGTATTCTGATGTAAAAGGCTTTAGACCTTATTTTATAAGGTAATGAAATTTGTTTTACTTCCGCAGTTTTATATATGTTCTGTCTTTTAATATTTCTATGTATGTTTACCTCGATAATGCTTCACCAAACCTAGTGCATTCCCTTTGTGAGTGACCCTAGCGGAGGTGGGGTGTTACATTTGGTATCAGAGCCAGGTTACCAGACTGGGCAAAAGTTTTTAAAACCTTCTGAAAACTATTTGAAAAACCGTTTACAAAGAAGCATTTTTCAAGAAAAGTTTTTTTTTAAAGGCTATTCCCCAAAAGCCATTAGCACTATCCTTTGTTTCCTTGATTGAACCTCTTTTCCTTTCGTTCCTCCATCTGTAGTCACAGTAGTTTTAACTGCGACTAATCCTTGTTTAGCTACGAAGTGTTTTCCGTGAGATGGAGGTGGTTCTCGAGAGGCCTGTTACCGTGTTACAAGGAAGGGTAATAAGAGCAAGGATAAAGGACACGGACGTAAGGATAAGCAACTTGTTTGTATGGCTTGACCCACAAAGGAAGATAAGGACAAGATCAGCGAGAGGGCAATTGTATGCTCTCATTTCTAGCGTACCTAAGAGGAATGGTACCGTTTCTGTTAAAGGCTTAGCCTTTCTTTTCTATCGCCCCGTCTAGACTTTGTTTTGATCATCGCATCATTTAAGTCTGCCTCGATAGTTAAGTCTCTGCACCTTAGTACTAGCATGGTAGAAGATACCACTTTAGTCCCAAAATGTGGTTGGATAGTCGGTCCATTTATTCATGATTTGTTTGGATTTGGGAACGTCCATGCCAAGTGTTGATATTGGAAGCAACGCTTCTATTGTTGAGCTATGGATGGATTCTAGGGATGAAGTGGTTATCCAGTAAGGGATGCCATCCTCGGTTTTGAAAGAAGGGTAGTTAAACTCTTAACTTGCCTTGGTAATACCCTCGAAGTCTTGTATAACCTTTTGGGTTCTGTCATGGTTAGTTACCAAGAATCTCTTAATGCATTTGTCGGAAATCTCTGATCCGATCTAGTAACGTTCGCCAGTAGGACGGATGATTCATTCCGCTTAAGCATGAGTTATAGGAATCACCCTAGTAGGTACGCTTGGTAACATGGATTGACATCGGTAAATGAGATCCAGAATTCACTAGTGAATTTTGGAGAGCTTGCATGAGTACGTAGATATGGTTGAGCCAAGTATACTAGGGAAAGAATAAGTGAAAGTGGAACGAGAGGCGATAGTGAAATGAGTTCCAACTCATACCTTGGAAATAGGAATCAAGGAGCTTCGAAATCGTGAAGTCAAAGGCGGTCAAGGCACAATGGAATTAAGCTCATGGAAATGCGGCTTAGACGCGCGCATCATGTCTCTTTTTAGGAGTATATCTTTGATCCTTGGTTCACCTGTAGAGCTTACTTGCATGCTATCGCTTGGTGGATATCCTCTTGGTCCTGTTTCTGTCACAAACCCCGTAAGGAGTTTGTCTTGTTTATCTCCTCGATCTTATCTTGGGAACCTTAGATAGAACTCTATGGATGTAAACATGTATTTGAAACATGTTATGATTGATATGGTTTCAAATGGTTGCAAGTGGTTGCTCGTGGATGCGCGAATACACATTAGATACTAGATTGACGCGGTCACGTTTCATGTTGCATATGCACAAGTATTTGTACTTGTTTATGGATGAAATTGAATATGTTACCATGTGGATGTTGCATGTGGATGAATGTTTGTGCACACATATAGTACTTATATGACTAGGACTATTTGCATACATGCTGGACTCATGGCACTAAACATATTTTGCATTAGAAAGATCATTCAGGCCTGATCATTAGCATTAGCTAAGGAGCATATACACACACGTTCTGCATATGTTCATATGGCATTAGAAATCATCTAAGGACAATGGTTGCCTGTGGATGATGTTTTGAGTAGATGGATGATGGATGGTAGGATACGTTCTTCCTAACTTGGAGATTTCGGGGACGAAATCCTTTAAGTTGGGGGGAATGTAACAACCCGGATTTTTACAACGTGCTAGGACAAGAATCAAGGCAGAATTTAATGAAGAAATCTGAATCAATAGAAATGGCTGTTCCATTGCGTTCGTCTCGGAAAAATACGCGAAATAGAGTCCGAGTTTTCGAAAATCGGAGTCCGTATGACCAAGTTATGGCCCGTCGAAGTTTTCAGAAAATTTCAAATTCAAAACAGTTTAAAACTAGGGCAGAATTCAAAATTCAAAAACACAAGGGGGAATGGCGGGAGAACTCCCGCCCAGGTCGTGTCGACAGGCGTGTCGACTGTGCAGTCGACACAGCCACCCCCATGTCGACTGCCCAGTCGACACGGTGTCGACCTGCCTGGTCGAGCCCAGGCAACCTGGTGCGCCTGCTTGCTGTTTGAACTGATTTTGGGGGGGGGGCTTGTGATGAATTCTGACGGTTCTGATCTATCCTAGGGTTAATCTAAGGGCCTAAACTACTCCTAATCTCTATAAAAACACCCTAGGACCTAACCTAAATCACTCAAAATCATCTAACAACGAAGTGCTACCCAAATCCCTCTTGATCATGGCCTCCATCTCCAACTTCAAGAGCCTATGCATTCAAACTAGATCCAAGACGAAGGTGCAAGCTTTCTACACCAAATCAAGGGTTTTGATCATCATCTCAACATGGATTCTTCGACAAGACGATACACGCACCTAAATCTCTTGCCATGCTATGTAAGTTCTAGCTACTTCTAGATCTAAACGGTAGTTTTAATGATGGCATGGAATAAAACGAGATTAAACTAAGTATGCTAGCCTATATGAACCTTGTCATGCCTCTTTTGCTTGAACCTATGACTTTTGGCTATGCTTAGTGACTAAATCATGCTATTCATGTTATGATTAACCTAGTTTATCTTGCAAGTTTGAATCTTTATCTATGGAATTCTAGCATGAACCTTTGAGAACCATTTGACTTGTGAAACATTGGCAAAGATTTGACTTTGGGGCTTATGCATGTAAATGAACCCAAACCCCTTATGTTATCATGCATGTTTGTGGACAAATTCCCTTATGATACTATGCATGTTTGTGGCCAAATTCCCTTATGATACTATGCATGTTTGTGGCCAAATTCCCTTATGATACTATGCATGTTTGTGGCCAAATTCCCCTATGATACTATGCATGCTTGTGGCCAAACTCTCTTATGAAGCTATGCATATTTTGAGACCAAACCCCTTATGATACCATGCATGTTGTGGCTAATCCCTTTTTGACATCGCGCATGTTGTGAGGCCAATATGTAGCATAGTACCCTTACTATGTTGACTCGCTTTTACTTGGGTTGGAAACACGCTTTGGGGTAGGTTAGACATGCGTGATTATGACATGATAATTTGACATGGGATTTCATGAAATATGGCACTAATGATACACCTAAATGTGGGCATGACATGTGGGGTAAACATGGGACTTGAAACTAGACACTTGTGGGTTGTAAGTGTAATATGACGCTAGACCAAACATGAAGGTGGCCAACTCGAGGTTGGGTTGAGTTTGTAGCATAAATCTACCCGGACCCGCCCGGCTTAACTAGTGGCTACAAACAATAGGATCCAATGTGAGAAGTTGGTCATGTCGCGCTTAAGACCCGAGGTTAGACTAGGTTGTGGTGTAAAACTACCCGGACCCGCCCGGCTTAACTAGTAACCACAACAAGGTCTAATGTGGGAGGTTGAGAGTGCATTAATTAAATTAATGCCACATGATAAGGTTAAGTAAGTTTGACTAATGACACTTAACCGATATGACACGAATGGGTAGGTTAAGTGGGACCGGGCTTGATTTCTTAATGACACTTAACCATACAAGACAATTAGGGGATGGGGTTAAGTAATTTACACTTAACTAATCCGACTTGGTAATTAGATGGGGTTAAGTAACCTACACTTAACTAATCTAAACACGGTAATTAGATGGGGTTAAGTAACCTACACTAAACTAATCTAAACACGGTAATTCGATGGGGTTAAGTTAAACACTTAACCAATCTAAACTTGGTAATTCAATGTGGTTAAGTAACCAATACTTAACCAACTTAACATGATAATTTAATGGGGTTAAGTAACTTATACTTAATCAATTATACATGATGATTTGATGAGGTTAAGCAACCATACTTAA